>WAAD01014772.1:6406-74595 GCA_013389945.1 Fregata magnificens
TGACACTTTCCACATAGGTTGACACCAATATGGGGCAGTTTCAGCTTGTATGGATGGCGTCCTGCTGTAACCCTGCTAGAAGGACTGAAGGCCAATAGCTTAAACTTGTATCTTGGCCAGTTAAGGAGCTCTAATTAGTCCATTCAGGCTCCTTGGTTGCCTGCCTGGAACATGGTGATATTTCTGGAAAGTGTGGTTATTTTAGAGCCTTTTTTTTCCCTTGACCACCAACACTAGCCCAAATGTCCTTGACAAACACAGACCGTGGTCATTCTCTGACAGTTCTCTGTCTTTGAACAAGGACATTGGGGGTGTATATGCCTTTCTCTCTCTGCTAAAAACTTTACTGTCTGGTTTCAACGGTGATCATAAATCTTCATTTAGAAGCTGTGTCCCCTATTAAATCAAGTTATCTCCACTGTGAGCTAAAATGGAGTATGACTTTTATGGCTCCTAATTACCTTCCCCAGTGACTGGAGCAGCAAACAGAGTTGTCAACAAACATACCTAATACTGTGCTGAATCAGGTCTTGAATGAACATGCCTTTGAATCTTTACAAATTCCTGTGCACAGAGCCTGGCTCTTGGCTTTCTGTTATCCTTCTGCTGAAAAATGTCCGCCTTGCCTCACAGAATAAACAGATACTGTACAAATGCACCCAGTCCTGCATATTGAAAGCAGACAGTCAGTGATATAGCACTGAACCAGGGAGATTAAGACTCTGAAGGGCTTTGGTGCTAGTGTGAGCTGCGCAAGTAGTGCCTTGGGTCAGCAGATTAACCTTGTACTATGAAAGCTTTTATTCTCCTCCTGAGCGCATTAGTGTTTCTTTTTCATATACTTACTAGAAACAACATGGCCAGGGATTAACCCTTGCAGGTCTACTTCGTAGCCTAGCCAGGTCCTACTGCTATACATACATAAATCTCAGGCTAGTTAGGTACAAATAGGTGCCCCTTGAGCCTAAAGCGAGAGAATTGTCTAGCCAAAACCTTTGTCGAGGATATACCCAATTTTTTGCCCTGTTATCTCAGACATACTCTTTTTATGGAGAACCGCTGGTATGTTATGGAGGACTGCTATGTGCAGGAAGCACTGATCTTCCTCTGACTTCAGCTGCTCCAAAAAATAGAACTTCATGGCATTATGACCTAAATCATAAATACCCCACACAGATTAGTCAAGGAAAGACCAAAATCTAGGACTGGCTGAGTAACATGCCTCTTTTGGTACACTAAGAAAGTGTGATCAGTTACAGCCATGGCCCATGTCTGCTCAGTGGCCTTTTTACCCAATTGTTGTTGTTATTAAGATGTTTGTTAAATTTCAGACACGTCCCCTGGTGGTGGGATATATCTGAGCAGAGGAAATGCCTCCTTTTCTTCTTTTCTCTTGGACCCTTGCAGCTGTGGTGATCTATGGTGGTGTGTGGAGAGCTAGGAATTCCCATGGGACTGTCTTTCCTCATTTCTCTCTAGTGAGTCACATGCAAGATCAGCTAAAAATACAGTCAGCATTTGTAAAGAGTGCTCTTGCAGGTCAGCTGTAGTAACTATGGCAAAGGACAGTTTTTAGGGTTGTATAAGCAAGGATGAGAAACCAGCTGTGCACCCTTTTCTATAGTAACTCGAGGAGATTTTGTACTCTTCAGTCACCTGCCTTCACAAAGTTAATGGCAAAGTGACTCAAATGGGGTCAGGATTTCATGCATCCTGCAGTTCCCACAATCTAATTGTGAGTCATTTCTCTTTTCCTCTCCCAGGGTTTTCCTTTTCCTACGTGAATTTTTATGTTTGTGCCATCCCTTTCTTCCTAAAATATCTCAGTCTTTGAAGCAACAAGATGTCCAGACCCAGTTGCAGACACATATAGTGAGACTTGTTGATCAGTTTAAATCAAATCATTTAGACGTTTGAGACATTCCCTCATCACTGAGACATATATTAGCTTTGCGGGGAAGATCAGCTAATGTGCATATTCCTCCTGCAGTTTTCACAGCCTCTGAACTCTGATGATGTCTAGTAGACTCAGATGTGTTACAGCAGTCCACCTCCACTGAGAATCTGGGCCTTTGTGACAGTCACCTTCTAGCACCGTCAGGGGAGATAAAGTTCAGGAAGAGAAAACTCTTGAGCATGATGATAAAAAAATTCTTCATGTCTTCAAGACTTTGCAGATCATTACTGCTGTCCCACTAGGAAGGAAAATACTGGTTTTGTCCTCATGAGCTTTGTTCCTTCATTTGCAAAGAGACAGTAAGCTCTGTGCAGATTAGTTGCTTTTAACAGGAGCCGGAAGAGCCTGGGGAACAGGTTATATCTGCAAGGTTTACTGGAAAGCAAAATGATTTGCTCTTTGGGCAGTCTGACCTGCTTATTTTTATGGTACCTTTGGCCAGGTAGAGGGGAACATAGCAGTTTTACATTGGTATAACTAGGAGAAAGAGGGGCCAGTTATAGGTTCACCACCTTGTGATTACCATGCTTCACTAAACATGGTGACAAAGGACTTTTAACAGCCTGCAATTCAGTGTTATAGAACAAGCATGTTCCAAGCTATGAGTGTGTCCACAAGAGGATGGATTTGCAGATATTTTGCAGACATGAGGTAAAATGTAGTTGTTTCAACCACAGATTCGTTTCACCTTACCTTTCCCACAGGCAATAAATGCCCACACACTCAGTTAAACAGTTGGCTACACCGCAAGCCTGGCAACTTGTCAATGGTAGTGTGCCAGACTGTAATTTTCTTTGAGGTTAATTGCTCTAGGAGGAAGTCAACTGAAGCTGGAACCTGCTGCGTATTTGCAAGTGCTTCAGTTTATTTGCCTGCATCCATCCAAGGGACACTGTCGGTACCCTTGATCTGTGATCCACACTGTCTGAGCCCTTCTGAGGGCCCGAATGCCTTATATACACATATCGCTAAACCTCTGTGCCTCAGCGCACAGACTCAGACTAGTTTCAGGGTGGTGAGAGAGCAGACAAGCACCTGAACACTTGATGTTCTCACTCCAAAATCCCCTGACTTCTGCTGGTTGCTGCAGAGCTGGCTGCGGGCCTGTTGACTAGTCCAAATAATGGCTGCTGCCCAGGAGAACTACCTTAAATCACCAGGGGACTTTGGAAAAAATGCCAATTCTAATTACAGCCTTTAGTGAGTTTAAAGCTACTGTGAAGAAGAAAAATTTGTCAGCTTTTCCATTTCTATTGGAAAGCAACAACCTGAGTGAATGCAGAAGAACTGTATGCACTGTCTCCAGCACCGACAACTTCATGCAGCTGCGTCCTACTTGGGAATACACAACAGCTGTGTCATCTCAGTCCTCTCTGTAGATGTGAATATGGAATATAGGAACTACTACAGTAAATAAGATGTCAGATCCATATAGACCTTCAATTGCCCATCTTCCAAGAAAGGTGCAAGTACCTGTCATGCGGCAAAATAATCTGCCTTCCCCAAACCCTAACATTTATAAATAATGACAGGGTCATACAGAGAAACAAGTAACCTTCAGAGCAAGATGCCCTCAGATGTTCAGGACAGGGAGCATCTGCTTCTGGTCTCAGGACTAACAGCCAACATGCCCCCAGCTGATTCGCTCCATGCTGAGGAAGTAGAATTAGAGGCAGAATTTCCCAGGAAGACCCCAGCTCACCTATAAATGGCAAGTCCCTTAATTGAGTTCAGAGTAAATAGAATGCAAAGTCAACTGCAGAGTTTGGCATGGAAATGCTGCTGAGGCTTGAACTGAAACCTCATGAAGACTCTGAGAGTTCCCCCAGGGGTTTCAGTGGGACCTTTGCTGTATTCATCAAAGGATGAACTGAAAACAGGTGCTACTGAAGTGACAGACACAGCCCAGTGATCACCAGGCAAGTCCATAGTGAAAAGGAAGGGGCAAAATCAAGCTGGGAAGTCAATCCATGGATGAGAGTCATTGAGGTCTATGACCAGACATAGCCATGACAGAGCTAGAAACAGCTATAGCATAGCTCTTGGCCCAAGACTCAGACTGGGACTGAGGGCCCAGGCTGGAGCTTAAATGGGCAGGAGTGTGGGTGGAGGCCCCAGGTGGGGCTGGTCAGAGCCTTTAAAGCCTATTAGCATGCCCAAGGCCCTGGCATACATATGCAAGTCTATGAAGCTATAGATCTGGGATTCTTTAGTAGTCCTTTCCAAGATGGAATTGTGTTTTTCCAGTTGCTGGAGTAATACCTGGAAGGCAGACCTGGCTTCTATTCATGTTTTCATCATGGATCTGTTATGTGAGCTTAGGTAGGTTATTTTCTTTGTCTGTGCTTGTCTCTGCAGAGTCTTGTCTGTTTAGCTGGCAAATCTATGGCTGGGCTTATGGCTGTACAAGATCCCCCAAGTCTAAAAGCCACCTGATCTTTGCCAAGACTTAAGCTATTACTCTAACACTGCTTGCAACAACACTGCTATTTCCAAGTAAATACCCCTTCACCCTAATATGGGGTGTGTACTACCCATTGCTCAGCTAGAACAGTCTGTTTCTAACCATGAAGAGCAGTTGAAGCTCAGAAGTGCTTGTGGAACCTTGTGTGGAAGTCTGCTGGAGTGAGGCCTTCTATGTTAACTTACTGTATGAAGTCATCAAACAGTCTTCACAGGCAGTTCTGACTCTGAGGTCCACATGATGTAATCTGAGGTCCCTTAGGAATGAGAGATATGATACTACCTGTGTCATGAGGAGAGAGCTTTTGCTTGGATAGTTACCCCTGATGTAGTGACTTCATCTTCTCCAAAACATCTGCTCTCCTCTGCAGAGTTTTGGGCAAAGACTTGGCCTGTGCTCACATCTGAGGAAGTAGCTTGGGATGGAAGTGGGCAGGGGAGGGGTTGGAGGCAGGGATGTGTAGGAGGGAGTGGGGACCCTGGAGATGCTGAGGGGATTTGGAAATGGGGAAAATGGGAAGGGGAGCAGGTGTTGGAGGACGGTGAGGGCACTGTGGCAGCCTCTTAGGTGGGAAAAGAGGCAAGTTTGCTTTTTTTTTTAAAGAACAAGTTAGTGCTTTTGTATTGTTTAATGCTAACCCTGAGCAAAAGTGCTGGGTCTTTGCTTCAACCAACCAACCATTGTCACCATTCCTCACTCACTGGAGATGAAAATGGGGAAGTCACATCTAAAAGTAAGAGGTATCACAGTTCAAGGAAAAAGGGCCAGGGCTATGAGAGGAGGTGGCTACAGAGTCACAGCCTCTGCAGAGGGATAACAGATACTTTCTCTCTGTGGAGGTACAACACTCCTCTTCATGGAGAAATAACACCTCCTCCTTGAGTCGGAATGGTGCAACCTCTCCTTGGTGAAGTGGCACAGATCTTTTCTCCATGGAGAGGAAACATCTCCCCATGAAGGAGCAACGCATCTCTCCTAGCAGGTTACACGCACAGGGAGGATGTTCTGAGAAGGGGCTAGAAAGCTTCAAACCTGGCAGGCTTCCAGCTGCTGAGACACCTGCTGTGAGAAAGTGGCTTCATGATGAAGAATGGAGGCTAATCAACATGAAAAGCATAGCAACTTGTGTCTCAGCCCAACTCCTGCTGCATAACATAGGAGCTAATGGTTGCTGAGATTGAGGGGATGTGCTGTGGACAGCCTCTCAGGCATGTCAACTCTTTCCAGCACTCTGTTGGCAGGTGATCTGTGTGACAGAGAATTAAAGTCCCAAGTTGCTGGAACAGTTTTTATGCACCGGGACTAACCCCATCTTCTGAGGATGGGCAGAGGGAGAGATGTTAAGCTCTGCATTTGAGGGCATGGGGCACTTTTCCCTTGGTGTTGACCTTTTTGCTGCTAGCTCCATGGAAATTGTTTGTCATGCTGACAGGGTGGGGGTTTGAGTGTCCGACTGGCATGTTATGGGATGTGATCCCACTTCAAATGAGCTAAGCACAAGACAAGAATGTGGCCTTCATACACTGCTGTGTCAGTCTGGCTGTATGCCCAGGTAGCCTTGTTGTTTCCAGTAGGGTTACTTCAGTATGGCACTGTGGGGCAGCCTTAAAACTTTTCCCTTTGACTTATTGTACAGAAATGTTTACTGCTCCAAATGTAATCCATACTGCACTGTTGATAAATGCTTGAACTAATGATGCTTGGTGCTGATAAGAGCTTGCCTCCTTAAAACTTTGTACATGTATTTATTTATATCCTCAACACTGCAATGAGATTGCAAAGACTTAGCAGCTACTCTGGGCACGTGAAACTCCAGTTCCTGAGAAATCAGATGATCTTGCAGTTTTTCATGTATTTATCCTCAACCATGCTGTTGGGTGCTAAAGAGAGTTACCCCAACTGATAGCTAAACTTGAAGACAGTTTTCTTTTCCACTGAGCAGAAAGCCAGTGCTTAAATGCCCAGGATGAATGTGGAGCTAAGTGATTTACTCAATGTTAAGTGGAAAATCTTTTTCAGAAAAGGCAATAGAAACAATTGCTTTACATGGTGGAAGTATATCTTTTGCAGACCGGGAAACTTCAAAGCAACTTTTTCGAAGGCCATATAGGGAGTCAGCAATGTTCAAGTTACAAGCAAGGGATCCATGATGTTCAGGCGGGAGAGACTGGACCATGGACTGGAGACAGACCTTTATTGTCCAGAGCTCTACAACCAAACTCCCTCCCGTCACAGGCCAGTGTCAGTGTAAAACAAAATGCTTGTTGTCCAGAATTGTGAAGGAGTTTTCCTTGGTTACACGATCAGTGTCTGCCAGGAAGAATGCACAAAGATACATTGACAGGGAGAGGGTTAGTTGCAGTCCCTGAACTGTACAATGCTCCCTGCAGAGGAAGAAAGGGCAGATTGTCCTCCCCAAGATGGGGATGGAGGAAGGTAAAAAAATCCAAGAATACACTTCTGGGTTAAAACCCATTTTTGGTACAAAAGTCCCTGTTGCTGGCAACTGACGTGATCTGCATTATGTGGGCAGAAAGGAAACTGGGACATAGAGGAAAGCAGAACTCACAAGATGTGGCTTCAAACCTTAGCAGGAATGACACCGCCCAAACCTTTGCGCTCTCTCTACCTCAGCTCGTCCCTGTAAAATGGCAGTGGAGCTCACACTGCCTCCCTTGGCTACTGGATCCCAAACCAAGTCTATGGCAGTACCTTGTCTGACCTTGATAGCACCATTTCAGGTGTGACTTTGATGCCAGCCTTAAGTCACAGTATTAATCCCTCTGACAGACTATGGGCATATTTGACCAGATATTGCTGTTGTGGTTGGAAAAGCCAGCTCTGGACCTTCTTATCAGCTGCCTGTGCATGTTTAGAAAGGGAAAGATATGAACCAAAGCATAGAGGATATTGAAGGGGAGGGGAGAGCTCTTCTGTTTTTTCTCCCTGTGCTTCCTTGCACTGTTTTGCCAAACAACATATTTACTTGTACTTTTCTCCTTCTCACTGTAGGAGGTCTGGTTTCTGAGCCCTTCTCTGCACTGTTGCACTCTCAGACAAGTTACTGGACAGAGCTGTGCGTTCCTAATTCCCTTTGAGCTTACATCTTGTGCCTTAGCTCCTTTCTTGTCAAATATGGACTTTCACAGGGGATCTGGAAGGACAAAGTAAAGGCTACTGAAATTTTGTCTTCTAGTTGTGGCATCTTTCAGTATATGGTTGCAGATGGTCCCACGTCTGCTATCTGCAGACTGCCCTTGTGCAGCGCTTTCAGCTGATGGGTACTGCTTTCCAAAGGCCTCAGTTGTGAATGCTTTTCTCTCTGCTAGCCGTGCTCTTTAGACTGACTGATCTTGAGCCCACGTGGTTCCCTGGTGCTGCCTGAAGCTGGAAAGGGGCTGTGTCACTAGTGTCGATGTCTCACTGCCCAGCCGTTGCGAGGGCAGACGCCAGCTGTGTTTGGGCGTGCAGGGTGCAGCCAAGGATTGCCAAGTGATCTCAGAGGCACTGGCAGTGTGGGTGCTAGGAGACCTCCCTCTGCGTCTGGAAGCTGTTTCCAAGAGGGGCTGAGTTACACTGCAGTGCTACAGAGACCCACTATCCATACAGAGTTGGATTCAGCATGAAGTAAAAGTCTTTTTTTTTTTTTTTTTAATGGGCTGGCATGAAGCTTGCACAGAGGATGTGGGCCTAGGATGAAGCACTTACAAGTGCTCCTAGGCAATGGAAAGTGTGAATACGTGGGCTTGGGACATGCATTATAATGAGGTGCTTGAATTCCCCCCTTGCTTCATAGCAGGGCCAATGTCTGGCAATGCCATAGCATCTAACAACCACACATTGTCTCCCTTTGAACTGCACAGCTTCCAGGGCAGCCAGGCTTCGCCCTCACCCTGCTCCTCAAACAACCAAGATACTGTGAGAGAAATGTCACCGGGACTCAGATTCCTCCTAAAAGGTGCCCAGATGTCTGACATCATCCCAGATGTCTCTGAGGCAGCTCTTTGACCCAAGAAAGGGCTGAAGGCTCTCAGCTCTCCCATGGGAGTGTGTCTCTTTCCATGTTCTACTCCATCAGTGTTTAAGCAAAATGAGGTCTGTCAGAGCTAGGCGCAAGGGCCAGGTACAAAGGTGACAAGTCACAGCTGAACTGGAGTGCAGCTAGGGGAGTTCTCTTCATGCTGTTACTGGAGGTCGTACAGGCCCGAATCATCTTGGCCATGATGCAGGGCCCTTAGCAAGAAAGAACCAGAAGAGCAGCAGTTGTGTTGCATGTCCAGGTAGTGGTGTGGAGGTGACAACAAAGACCAGAGTGGTGGCTGGGAGCTGGCTTGTCTCTGACCTTGTAGGCTGTATCTGAACATCAGTCATTTAGACAGTGTGAGCCCATCTTCAGCTTCTCATCATTTCTGAAGCACAGACAAAAACTGTGATTGCTCCCTGGCAGCCATGGTCATCCCACCTGTCCTCAGCTGTAGACCATGAGTCTTCTGCTCCAGATTTGGGGAGTGATATTTCGTAGCCCTGGAGGTGGCTGTTTCAAGCCCTAAGTTCCAGCTGTGCTGACAGCTCATTCACCAGCACAGCTTCTTGACTCAA
This sequence comes from Fregata magnificens, assembly GCA_013389945.1. Classification (NCBI taxonomy): domain Eukaryota; kingdom Metazoa; phylum Chordata; class Aves; order Suliformes; family Fregatidae; genus Fregata; species Fregata magnificens. Next base: position 15,427 of record WAAD01014772.1, read on the forward strand.
ATGCACTGGAGTGGCAATTCAGTCTCCACCTTTCAGCTCAATTTCATCTGTGCTAATCTGGGGGAAACAGAGGAGTCTTTCACCACTGAGTTATCCTCTTTTAAATCCTCATTTAAAACTTGTCTCTGACAGCTACAAACGATTCCCAACTGGCAAAATTTGATTTTTTTTTTACCCAGCTGTTCTGTATTGTTACTTCCTGCCACCCTCTCCTTCAATCCTTGCTCCACCCTCCACACAAAAATGCATCTACCCAGGCAAACACACTGGGAGAAGTGTTTCACCGTACAGCGCCTGGCACAAGGGTGCTGGACCCTTAAACTGGGTTTCCTTAGTGCAAGTGGGTTAGATCTGTGCCCAGCTTATTCCTAAAATTAACTAGTGTCGTATGCACAGCCGTGGAGGAATGATCTGGCCCTCACCAGGGAAGAAATGGTTAACTTTCTGCCTCAAAGGAGAGTGCCTTTGGCAGGAGTTTCAGTGCAATGACTCACAGGGGCCAGGCGGGAGTGGAAGTGCAAAGACCCTATCCGCAGCGGAGCAGCTTGGGAATCCCATGGCAGCCTCAGCCCTGGGCTCCTTGGAGCCAGGAGAAGTTCCAGCTGTGGCCTTACAAGGCCAGAATGAGAAACGTGCTGCTGTGTCCTGACTGAAGCCACTGCCACCTGCTGCCATGAAGAGCTCTGCAAATCCTCACCTGGGGGCTGGTGGAGACTGGGAGAGAGGGCTGGGTACCAAGAGCACTCAGTCATAGCTGCATACTTAAGGATTTCAAGCAGTGCACTTTTATCAAGATATTCTCCTTATTTAAAGCTGCTTTTGCCTGCCAGCTCCTGAATCATATCCAACCCTCCGGAGGGAAGCCACATCTCTCTTGCAGACCATTTATGGGTGAGGGATATTGGTAGCAAACTGTGTGTTGCCATGCCATAAGGACTGCAGTCTCTAGGATAAATCTGGCGGTCCTTTTGGGCTGGGAGGAGAGATGGAAACATGTAGGATGAGCCAGACAATTCAGAGCACTCTGGGAGAGGTGGAGAGCCAGTTCAGCTTCTTTTGGCTCCGGTAAGCACTATAATGCTCAGGACTGGGCAGGATTAGGTCTTGAGGTGAGTCCCACCTTCTCTATAGTTGAGCTACTCAGCCTCTTGGAGGCAAGCTGGGAGACAGGCACTTCCAGACAATGACTCAGCCCATCCTAAAACCTATCCAAAACAGATGGGATGGATTACTCTCTGGAGGTGTCTTCCCCTGCCTAGAGAGGGATTAGATGCAATGCCCAGCTTTCTGATGACTGAGTTGGGAAAGCTGAATCCCACCCTTTATTTTTACTGGGGATGAGGTAAAAGCTACAGGAGAATGAACCGTATGGCCTCCCTCATTCTGTTTGCTTTGGAGCAAAACCATATGCACATACGCGCACTTATACATATGTTTATATATACGTTACACAAATTCAAAGGGTTTGGTGGTTTGGTTTTTTTTTTTTTTGAAACTGCAGAGACAAGCACATGATAGAGATGCCAGAATCCAGGCTCTCTGTGCATATGCATTAAAATATGACAGAACTTTTTCCTGGGAAAAACTGACTCAAACTCCATGGAAATGACTTAACTGTGACAAAAATAAGAGACAAAAAGGAAAGAGAATGAAAGAAGGGGAGACAGAGATGGTCCCAGCCCCACATTTGGCCCCTATATGAGGATGTGGGGAAGTGCTGTGTTTTTCTAGGAAAGTCTGCTTCAGTTCCCTCCTGACCTCTCTCCAATTCTAGCTTGGATGCTGTGTACACACAAACTACACTGCTGCTCTGCGTTGTTTCTCCTTTTCTTTTCCTTTTCTTTTGGCTGAACACAGGCAAGAATGTCAAAAGGACTTTCTGAGCACACTGGAGGTGTGATGCATTCTCTCTGCAAGAAGGCCAAAGCAAGATTATTTTTCCTCTTGCCTTGTTCTCAGAAACAACAGAGCTGTTTGGGCCCAATAAGCCCCTCTGAGAAAAGTGCAGTTTGACAGAACTGCAAAAAACTGAAAAGAGGGGTTTTGTAATGGGAAAGGTCAAGTGATGTTAATTATATTCAGAGCTATAATTGAAGCATGGGTAATGAGACTTGGGAGTTTCCCTCCAAATCATTCCTTTTAGGCACCTCTGTTTCTCTCCCTTGCCTACCCTGGGAGGGAGTGGAGGAGGGATGTTGCACACGGGGAGCTGTTGTGGTCCCATTGTTTCTTGCTTTAACACCCTGCCCAAAACTTCCTCCAGCAGAGGTTGGCATGAAGCCCTGATCACACTCACACAGGATAGAAGCTTCTTCATTTTCACTTTCTGCTTACTTTGATCCGATTTTTTGAGGGACAAATGCATCGGCCACTCTTTTTACCATGAAATAAATCCAAGAGTGCTTTTCTCTACTGTGTGATTGCTGCTTTGCCCTTCTACACATGCATGAGAGATGGTTTGGCCTAAGATCGAGAGCTGGAAACTCCAGGTTTTGGAAAGCTCTCCATTTGTGCCCTTGACATCATTACTAAAGTAGCCTGTGCCTTGGTTTTCACTTCTGTAAAATGGGACTGTGAATGTTTGAGTGTCCCTCTGAAGTGTGATGTCACGTATTATCTGATGCATTTTTACAATACAAAGGCTATTGTAAAAGAGGAGATGAGAGCATAAAACCTTCCCTTCTTTTTCAAATAACAGCTAATTAGCTCATCTTAGCAAGTTCTCTATGGACTGTTAGACTGGGGAGACAGCCGTCATGTTTGGGGCAGGCATTCATCTTCTTGAAGGTTTATTTGGTGCACATCATGTGAACCTAGTGGGGTGCTCCCCTTCTCTTTGACAGAGCCTCTTCTACCAACATTTGGTTTAGTGTTCTTACCTATGAAACACTCATAAAATGCACGGTGGTGAGACGTGGAGCAATATTCCAGCTAAGCAAATGGAGGGATGAATCCTGTGATCCCTACAGAGGAAAATGGTTTATACAGAGGACAGAAACAGGCAGGGAAGGACTCCAGACTTGGCCCCAAAATGTTTGAAGCTATGGGAAATGTTCCCCTTAACTTCAGATGAACTGGAAGCCAAGTCACCAGCTAGGAGGATTAGAGATTCCACTGCGGTGGATAATTTGTTTGCAGTTGCATCATTGCATCATCAGCTTCAATGCAGAATGCAGAGGGATATTGATGACACAGCTTGATCAGTCCTTTGAGCTCCAAAACTGTCTTTACACAGCAACATCAGGCCTAAAAACATGTGGTTTCTGGCACTGTGGATTACCTTTTTATTTTTTTCTGGACAAGCCCTTCACATATTTCCCTGACAAGCATTAAGAGAAACCTTTAAATGCTGATGAGTCTACCGTATTATTTCCTGCATAGCTTTCCTTGGAATTTGAAAGGCTTAACGGTGGCCAAGAAGAGGCAGAGCTAAGAAGCTGCTGATCTTTCTACTTACAGATATTGCCTTGTATTCCTCCCATGTGTTTTGCATCCAACTATAGGGTGTGATTGCACAGACAGAGGCTGCTTTTGGGCATCTTCGCTCAGTCGGTCTTACTAAGCTGAAGTTTGTCTCCATGTGAACACAGCTGCATGGCTGCTAAATCAAAGTTGGTCACACTGGGGAGAATTGAACACATCTGCACTCTTCCTGTTGGCTTATCCTCAGTGGTCTGTCTTCCACATTACCCAGGAACCTTAACTTCTGTTGCTATGAACTCATCTTGATACCGGCTTTCTTCACTCTCGTTGCCTACATTTACATAGGATGATGAACAGCAGAGCAATGTAATGTTGACGTATTGCTGGAAAAACAACATGCCTGGGACAAAACTGACTAGCAGGTAGAATCTGCAATGACTAGTCAGGGCTTCTTTTTATATCTTATTCATTTGAACATATTAGCTTAAACATTTGTTAATTGCTGGAACTATTCATTGGAGTATGTATATACCAATCGGTATCCTAATTATGAACAGAGCATGTGCATCCTTGACATATTTGGAGGTATTTCAACTTATAAGGAACCTTTTTAACCATTTGCCACTTACAGCTTACCGCAAGTCTACATAGAGGCCTTTAGAAGAACTCCATGAGGTTTTTGGTATTAGTCAACATTATTCAGTAACTCCTACTTCAGGGCATGGTTCTCCCAGTCACTGGGAGCTTTTATCCTAGTTGTCATGCATGATTTTTAAGCTTAGTCAGATCCAGGCATGTCTCACATCTTTGCAAGATATTTTGGGCAAGAGTTGTTCTTTCGTCTTATATTTACATCTGGCATCACAGAGATTAGGCCTTGAGACAGGGAAGGACATCCCAATGTCTCACAGGATTCATGAGAATCCCCCCGTTCACAGGAAGAATGCCAAACTGGCAGTGTAGAAATACCTACAAGATCAGTAAACGTCTTAAGAATTAAATTCTTGCCCATTAAAGCAGTGACAGTTGTGCCTACTGGTCTCTTTTCTCTTCTCTTTCTAGACCAAAGAAGCTCTCTTCACAATTCTCCAGGACCTAAGGCCTGAAGACCACTTCAATATCATTGGCTTTTCCAACCGAATAAAGGTCTGGCAGCAGGACCGGCTGGTGCCAGTTACTCCAAATAATATAAGAGATGCCAAAAAGTACATTCATAACATGTCACCTACCGGAGGTACGACCCAGAGATATGAACAGGATTAATTTTGTTTTCCAATTAACTACAGCAGAATGGAGAGTGATGAATGTGGTCCTGTAGCATATAGCAATAAAAAGACATTGGGACTTAGGTCATGGGACGAGGGGGCCCCTTCCCTACCTCCACTCAGTGTTATGTGACAGAATATGTACCCTTTATCAGTGTACATGATGGGAAAGTGTCTCCAGATCCAGTCCTGTATATGACCTGATATACTTGTTAAAGCCAACTTGGGCCCATTCTCCCATTTATCTGGTGAGACCCTCAGCGTGGGAAAGTCCCCAGGGTTATTTCTTGAGGACACAGGAAAAAAATACCATATCCTGGTGAAGGACACACAGGGCCAGTGCTTGTGCAGTTTCTGAAAGCCTATATAAAAGCAGGCATGTGATTTTTGCCTGGGCTGGAAACTCTAGGGATGGACTACCCAGTGTGGGCTGTGCGATTGCCTTCTGCAAGACCTGGTTTCTCACCTAGTACTGTCGTCTTCTTGTCTCTATGAAGGAGCAGCCAGAATGACATTTAAGAATTTGTTGTCCCTTTTTGCTTGTGCCTTGTTGCCAGGAGGGAAGAGGGGGAGACCCCAGAACAGTGGCAGAGTGCAGGCATGATATTGAATTTGATTCAGTGGGCTCCTATGAGGCTATGGACACTAGTATTAAAAAAACATAGTGAGGTTTGTAATCAAACATACTTTGGCAGCTGTGCCCATCCTAGCTGAGCATTCCCCAGGTAAGCAGAGAGCTGCAAAATGACCTATGGAAATACTTCCCCATGCAAGCAGTCACAGCTGGTTGAAGGTCAGACAGGGCCTTCCCATGGCTGCCCCTGAGCAGTGACCACTGCTAGCAAAGGAAACTCTCTGATGGAAAAACACAGCAAACAGGATGGTTTGCTGTACTGTTTGTATTGTGAGAGGAAGAGTTTAGAAAGTGGTCAAGGGACCTGCTCAGTTAAACAATTACCAGTAGTGGGACTAAACTCAGAGTACAATGCTTTTTACTCCTGAAGTGCAGAAAGAGCCGTGCAGGAACCAACTGAGTTTGCCCGTGAACCTGCCAGAGGAAAAAGGTAAAAGGAAATTATTAACTTGGGTTCAACAGGAAGGTGTGGTGATTCTTCACCACAGGCCAGCGTACTTTAGTTTTGGCTAAGTCTGCATTTTCCCTATAAAGGTAGCATTCCTTGAGTATCTTCCAGTGAATGTGAATGCACTCAGGTCATAGATCACACGCACAAAGAACGTGCTGTGCTTACACCGCTGTGTCATACTCACACACCAAAGAAATGGGAACAAAATATTGCTGCTAAATATTTGTGCATGTGGCAAAAGGCAGTTTCCAGTGATTGGTAGCTCTGTAATGTGGCTGGGTTTGAAATGACACAATCTGCTGCATAGGATGGTTTTCTTTCGTTTCTGGGGAAAAAATTCTGAAATTTTGGATCTGGATGGAGACTGAGAGAGTATTAGGATATTTACGTGCAGGGTTTTGGTTCAAAACCAATTTGCAAAAAACACAGTCTGGATTTTGAGGACTTGTCAGAAGTCTTAGCCCATTTCCTGTTCCTTGTCTTGCTGCAGTCACTGGAGTTGTGCACACTAAGTTTTTAGCTACATGATGCATGGTCAGACCTGCTAGCACATCCTTGCTGATAACCTCCCTAGATCTCCTCTTCTGGACCCCCAGGAGTCTGTTGTGTCTGGCTTTTAACCCATTTCACCTGCTTTTTTTCTGAGAGTTGTTTTTCACCCAGATGTACTGATCTTACAAAGGTTCCACAACCAATCCCACTTTGCGTTGACTAGCACAAGAAATACATGGAGCAAGGAGGTACCTGTACTCATTTTCCTGCTTTCTTTTTTTCTGAACACATAGTAGCCTTGGATCCTTTTCATGGTTATTCTTCTAACATACATCTGTTCCCTCATTTACTTTCTGTTTTCTGCCTCTCTCCCCACTTCAGGCAGCTCCATTCTTCGCTAGCCAGTTTTGTGAAAACACACTCCTCAGCTAACAAAGCCATTTCTCTTCCCTTTAAACTCTGTTAGCCCCTGGGGTTTGAAGAACAAACCCAACCACTTGTTTTCCCATTTGAAGGCTTTTTTCCCCTCTTCAAATCTTGTGCCCTTCAGACAAAGTGAGCAGAACTTGTTTTCCTAGTTCAGATATCATCTGGGAGAGTCCCGTAATTAATTTTAACTATTTTTGTATGTACCGGCAGGACATGGTATGTGCTGTGACTCTGCTTACCATGGCTGATTATTGTACATTGAGACATTCAAGGATATAGCAATTTCACATAATAAACTGCAATTCATAATTCAGTTCATAAGACTATAAACAGCTATCCGAAACTGGTGCTGAGTAATAGAGCTGAACTGAATTAAAGGGCTAGTGCAACCTCACATAGAGAGAAGGAACATCCTGATGAACAGAGATGCTGTCATTGTACTAAAGGGAGCTTAGGGAAATTACTTGTACCACTCTTAGAAGGAGAAATGAGCTAATCGTTTTGGTACCTTCCCAGGGACTAATATTAACGGTGCTCTCCAGACTGGTGCAAAGCTGCTAAATGATTACATTGCTCAGAACGACATTGATGCCAGGAGCGTCTCTCTGATCATCTTCCTCACGGATGGGAGGCCCACTGTTGGGGAAACACAGTCGTCCAAAATCCTCAGTAACACCAAGGATGCCATCCGTGATAAATTTTGCCTCTTCACCATCGGCATTGGCAATGATGTGGACCACAAGCTGCTGGAGAGGATGGCACTGGAGAACTGCGGCATGACAAGGCATTTCCAGGAGGATGAGGATGCAGCCAGCCACCTCAAAGGGTTTGTTCTGATTTTTCTGTGCTTATATCCATATTGGGTCCTCTGGGCAAGGGTTTTCGGAAGGAAAATCCTCTAAGGAGACACAAGAGATGGGAGTTTCTCTGAGGCTCAACTCTGGTTGAGAGAGACAGAGTATGCTCAGATACTGAGGATGCCTACCCAGAAATTGTCTCCTTCCTAGCAGACCCCCTGAGCTGTACTGGAGCTTCCCAGCCCCTCAGAACAAGGCATTTGTTTCCCTAATTCAGATCGTAGTTTTGGGCATGTAAACCTGGAGAGATGGGAGGCATGAGTGCCACCTCTCTGCAGGTGGATGGAGGGAGGTAAGGATGCATTGCCCACTTCAAATTGACAACATAAACAGCATGGAGGGGCTCAGGAATGAAGATCCCAATTTGGGTCAGAAAATTATTTCTTTATTTTTTGAAAATGATAAACTTTTGCCCAAACTCCAAAATATTTGACTTTGAAAAATACACAAGGGCCATTCCCAGGATGATCATATAGTCATTTCATTCCCTCATTCTTCGTGACCCAAACTCCTAACAAGTTTCCTGTAATCCTCATCATTCAGTAGGACCAGAGATTATGTTCCTCCTCTGCGATCGGGGAGCTGTAGTCCAAGGGGAGACACTAGTGAGGAACAGCAAAAAGATATCTGAACCATAGCTCTGTTTAAAATGTCAGGCAGTGTGTCAGTATTTCCACGCAAAAATGTTTGGCTTTCACTCCCAAAATGTTAGTGCTTTGAACCTCGGAAACCAAAAAGAGACAGTTATTGAGCAGAGACTTCTCAATTTGCCTGGCTAGTGTCTAATTTATCTGGAGCAATGAGACCATGCACTTTCCACTAGAGCTGTTCTTTGTCATGGTTATACTAGGGCAAGAATATGTTCCATTTAAACTAGATTTTGTAGATGCATCTGCCACTCCGCCCATGTCATTTGCTTCTCAGAACATGCATTTTAGATAGCGAGTGGCATTTCCTGGCAAATGAAGGATGTGCTGATTAATTGGGCTGCAGGAGCCCAGCACTGCAAGTACTTGTTCAAACACCTCTATCTGATAAACAGCTCACTGTTTATCGAGCTCAGTGATGGCAAACCCATTTGGCATCTGGTGCCAAATTTATACAGAAAAGCACAATCACTTGCTGGAGGCCAATTCAAATCACTATTGGAGGGAAAATCTACATGGGTGCCAATGTAATTTCTGATTTTTGTGGTCAGTGGGTTGTATTTTTTACGCGGGTACTTCCTTGCGTTGTACTATAAGACGGGTTGTATCTCTCACTCCACAATTTGTTACAACCAAGGAGTTATATTTCACAGAGAGTTCTCAGGTTTAATTCACTCATGTTTTAAAACATGACGAGGTCTCTGCATCAAAGACACTGAGTGCTCAGAGAGACTTTAAAAGAAAGTCAACCAATTCAGGGTTTGGGTTTCCTCGGAGCGAGAATAAAACAGAAAGTGTGACTCCAGCTTCCAGGCAATCTGTTTAAGCAGATGTGAAAAATAAATGCAGCTTGAACTAAAAAAGGGCTGAGGCCAATTCTTTGTTTATTTACCAAATTAGACTCAAATGACTTGCCAAGAGATGAGGAGTCTGGCATTTAAATGGGAAATATGGCATTCTTGGAGCAGCTTGAGAAGATCCATCAAAAGCACATTGCTGCAGGGAAAACACAGGACTGTAAACTTAGGCCTTGACCCTTTGTAAAGGCTTTCTGGCCTGTCCAGTGCGAGGTACTCTCAGAAGTATGGTAGGTCACGTTAACAAGGCATTATAGGATTAAGCTCTCTGGTTCCATTAAGCTCTCTGAAGCCATGTCTTGCTCCAACATAAAATCAGTAGTAAGGTAGCAGTGAGTTCTATTCTGCGAGGCTGCTTGTATTTAGTAGTTAGGATTCCTCCTTTCCTTGGAAATGTCCTCATTTATGGGGGCATAGTGAGATTCCTTCTTGATTTTTTTCTCCTTTGGCCCTCAGAAGACTGTATTCCTGCCTGTCTTACACTGACCATCCCAAATGGTAGTATCTAGCATTCTTCCAGTGATACAGAAGCTTTGGTTCAGATGATACCCTCCAGCTTTGGGGGACCTAGCATCTTGGTCTTACAGTTTCTGGCTCTGGAATACCATGCATAATACCGCTAGAAAATTGTGGGTAACAGCGCCTCTTCTAAGTACATTTTGAAATAACTAGGGTGCTTTCTGTGAGCCTGAGAAGCCAATAATTTACTTTTAATGGACAGATCCTCTTAAGCAAACTTAAGTGGGTCACAAATATCTCCTTGCAGAGCTCTGGAGCTGTAGGTGACTGCCAGCCCATGCCGGGATGCTTCTGAACCTACTTAAGAGACTCTGTTTAGATGCCTAAGAAACACTGAAAACTAAAATGAGGCAGAGAATAATTTTGGTTGAAAGGGACCTCTGGAGGTCATGTAATCCAGCCTTCTGCTCAGAGAAGAGCTAACTTCAAATGTGGGTGAGGTTTCTCAGGCCCTTGTCCACCCAAGTTTTGAAAATCTCTAAGGGTAGAGACTCCCCTGGCTCTCTGGGATCCATTACAATGGATGCAGTAGTTAAATTTGGGGCCTGGTAGCTCTAACTGCTCCTGAATGTCTTAGGAGCCGTATTAGATAGTCTGACTGTACCCTTGGCCATGTATAAATGCAAGAGTGTGTGCATACACTTGGATAAACAGTACTAATGGTGAGAAATGTGTCTTTCTTTAAGGTTCTATGATGAAATAGGAACACCCCTTCTCTCTGACATCCGTGTTGATTACCCTGAAGACAATGTGGAGCAAGTCACCCAGAACTTCTTCCCTAACTACTTCAATGGCTCTGAAATTATAATAGCTGGCAAACTCATCAACCACACCTCAGATAGCCTCCACGTGGAGGTGACTGCTAGCAACTCCAAGAAGTACATCCTCCTCAAAACAGATGTGGCTATTGACCTGCCAAGCAGGAATGACATCAGAGGTGTCCCTGGCCTGGAAGATGGCAAAGGCGATAAAAATTATATTGAGAGGGCATGGAGTTACCTCACCATCAAGGAATTGCTTAACTCCTGGTTGAAGAGTGATGACAATCAGGAAAAAGACTATTTGATGGAGAAAGCCAAGTCAATGGCCCTGACTTACAATTTTGTTACTCCCTTCACCGTTCTGAAGATGAGAGAGGCTGGGCTCCATGCAGAACCACCTCAAGAGGAGTTTATCAGCCCTTCTACTGATGGCATTGGTGAGAAGCTGCAGAGCTTGCAGGGACACAAGGCACCACCAGGTACGAGGGAAAAATAACCATGTGCTGGTAACAAATCTTTTTGCATAGGTAATGTCTCGTGGCTGACTTTGGCAACAGGGATGATCTAGCCAATGAATCAAGGGGTGGTAAACAGAAAGCTGAGATTTTCATATTGATTTTGCTAATTGCGGGCAGGGTGACCTTTAGCAAACCTTTTAGGCACCTGACTCACCCCCCGGAAGCACTTAAAGCTCTGTAGAAACTATTGAAGAAAAATTGGTATTCTAAATGAAGCTTAAAGTAGCTGCAGGAATATGTCCCATAATCTCACTGAATAATAATTTGGGAATATTATTATACTACGGCTCTTTCCACTGCTCAATAAGTAATTGTAACAGCCTTCCTTCCTCACTTCTAGGTATACGCAGACAGCAAGATAATCAAAGAATTAAAATCTCCAAAACTTCAGGTCAGTGCCTGTTTTCATGCTTTTAATAATCCAAAATAATAGTGGTTGATTTATGGAAACCTCAGTTGCATGCCACTGTGGTATAACCATCCCGATGGACCAGCCAAAATCCTATTTACTAGACCTGCAGAGTAGGGAGGAAAATGAAAACAAAAACAAAATCCAGAGAGGATCAGTAATGAGAAGAAGTGTGAGGGAACAGAGCAAGGCAGATGATCTACAACAGTTGATCCTCATATTTGAGACTTCTGTAGATTAGGGGAGAACAGGAAGCACATTCTCTCTGTACTAGAATTAGTCCAAAAACATTTTATAAAGGAATGTTGCTGAAACATAAAAAGTGTTGTTGAAGGGAAAATAAAGAAAATTCTATAGTGTTTTGCTATTTCTCTGTTGGTTCTGCACCTCTACTTAACATCCTTTTCATACATTAAACAATGAGGAATAAGCCCAGATCAAGAATTTAGACTTTGAATTTCACTGGATAAGGTCAAATTTACCTTAAAAACCAGGGTTTTGGCTTGTCTTATTATTAACAACAACTATCTGGTAGTTGATGATAGGTCAAGGATTGTTGAAAAATTAAGGTCGTGGGATTGTTTAAAATCTGCTGTTGACTGCTCCAATCTGATACAGCAGAAGCAGGAAGGTTCAGTGTGAGGTGTGCCCATGCAGCAGTCCTTGGTTAGATGACACATTTTTGTGTGCTGTGGGGGATGTAGCCTCCCAACAGAGTATGGAGAAGAGGAGTATAAAACACCTGCATGACAATTCCCATAAATCACTGAAATTATATTCCAGGAAGAAAATATCCTGATTTTCACCTGGACTTCTTTGGGGTTTGAGTTTTCATTGAAAACCCAACCTCTTCTGTGAGAAAACAAAAACAAAATAAAATAATCTTTGTGAAAAACAAAGCAAAACTTGGCATTTCCTGGCAAACTCCATCCGACCTTCTAAAAACAACAAACAGGGACAAACACACTTTGAAAAGCAGTTTTGTTACATTCTTGGATACTGTAGTTTTGTGTAAGTCTCTCACATTTGTCTCTTTTTACATGTCTTCTCAGCGGATGGAGACCCTCACTTTGTCATTGATTTTCCCTCCAGCAATTTCTCTGTCTGCTTCAATATTGACGGAGAACCAGGGGACATTCTCCGACTGGTCTCTGATCATAAGGAATCTGGTGAGCAGCCAAGCAAAGCAGTAGCTTGTGGAGGAAAGCTGAAGCGCAAGGCCAGCATTCCAGCAATAAGACTAAGCACCAAGGGTGCTTCATAGGCAAGAAAGTGGAGGGAAATTAGAAAAAGTTGCTTTTCTGGCCAGGCAATGGAAAATTGGTGCACATGAGTTTTCTGGCTCTAATCACCTGGATTAGAAGGGGAGGTAAACTGTTCACTTGCACTTACTGACCTCCAACTTTATCATAGCTTATGAGTAAATTCGCAGCAAGCCTAAGCAAGGAGGAGGCCTGGCCACTGTTACATACACAATTTATCTATAGAAGTGTTTGTCAACAGATAGAGAGAACTGGCATTTATGCGCATCCAAACTTTTCCTAGTGCAGGTCTTCATTGACTGGAATCAAGGGAGCAGTCAATGTAAACAGCCAAGAGACCCACTTGAGTGCATGAGGACCACATTGCACCCCTTCAGCCCAGCTAGACTGGAAAGCTCAGTTCCTGATGATTAGGCCCAGTATGGTCTGGGGGTTGCACTTGACCAGTGCTACGACAGCCACAGCTGAACAAAGAACCACAGGCATTTTGCACACTGCATGTAGTGTTTGCAAAAGCCATGCAGCCACCTCCATGCTGTGCTGACACAGGGGATTCGGCTTTCTGGTGCAGAGACAGTGCATTTCTTTGATGGTGCAAATTCATCGGCCCTCTAGTTACAAAGTCACAACATGCAAATAAAAGATTTGGACTCACCAAAATTGCTCTGTTATTGGAACTTCACTTTTTACTTACAGTGCTGTTTGCTTCAGGACAGAGCAAATTATCCAAACAGGCTAACCAAGCACTGAGGCTGTTTCAGTGAAAGGACCACCAAACTGGTTACCAAGTCGTGACAGCCTTGAGAAAACCCACATGATTCAGGATCTGCTTTGGCCAAGCCAGTCTGATCCCCAGGGCCCCAGACTGTGGTCTGATCCAATCTGGAATTCTAAGCAGGGCAGCTAATAAGCAGATTATGTCCTGAGCAAGGAAACGGTGGGAGGAAGGGATGTCAAAACCAGAGACAATGCACAGACTTGTTTTACAAAGAAGATAAACAACCCCACAATAAAGTCATAAGAATTCTGTGCTGTGTGGCAGTGGTCTAGACTCCATATTTCTGTGTTCGTGCCTCCTTAGTGAATAAGATCCAGCTCCTGGCAATGTTTCCCTTAAACTTCTTTCACGGACTGTGTTTGTGCTACAGCTTTGAGTGATCCTGTGGCTCAAATGTGGAACAAGCTTGAGAAAAACAGACTCTGTAGCACTAGCAAGTTGAGTCTATGAAGACAGAAATGAGGGATTCCATCAGCAGTGATGGGATATAGAGATATTTTATCTCAGTGTTGATGGCTTCGGTCTAGCTTGGGTTAGCCACAAATCTCCTCCTTTAACTGTTACTGTCTAGTAGCTGTTCAGAGATCTGTGGGAAATGAGACACTGTCTTAAGGACAGGAAGTCACAAAAATCATTAAAATTATTGGGAATCTTAGCGTGGACATCTAGGTTTCAGCTGACTCCGTGGGATCTGCACCGTAGACTGCTCAAAAGTGATTCTTTTGGGGCAAAACTGAGGAAAGCTGGAAGAGTAGCACCGATGAAGCTGAAAGTAACCCAATGGGAGTGCAGGGTTCAAGGTCCTATTCTGCAGTGACAGACAGAACCTGAATTTCTTACACTGCCACCTGAGGAGGTTTAGCACTTCACTACAGGTCCTGCTCAGTCTTTAGCATGTTGGCCAAGGTAGTAACCCTTCCTCTGTGGCTTCCCAGGCTAGTTGTCTTCTTAGGAGTCAGGTAGAGAGGGATGTCAAACTCCAGCTGTCTACTACTCTGAGACAGCAGCATTCAGATACACCCAGGTCCTTTCTAGAAGTTCAGTCCCCATGCCAATTGGTGATTGAGGAAAAGCAGGCCTGTCAGCAGCTTGTCTTAGTCCTCCAGGATCTGGTATGTTTGCCCAGGTTTGAGTTATGCATCAACAAATAGGTAGTCTAGGCAAATCATACCACAGTTGGTTGGGCTATAGCAGTCAGGAAGACAAATATTTGTCTTATGTGGCTCAAAACTCCAGCACATCATTGTCTTGATGATAGGTAGGTCTAAGGTTGGACAGAGCTTAGGAAGTGGCTGTGCTGAGGAGCAGCTGATCCTATGCTGCACCACTGTGTACACAATGTTAGGACTAATGGGGCTGGGGGCACCTGTCTCTGGGGAAGGCCAGTATTCCTGAGCTTGGGTAAATTTAGGTGCTCTGTATAAGGTCATCAATTTATAACAGACTGGCCATACTGCTTTGAATAATGGTAGGTGAAATAATCAAGCATGAGGTGGTAAATCTGCATGTCCTCAGTTGCAAGGCTGATATATTTGAGACAATAGGCCTATTCTTCATTCCAGCTTTCATTTATTGATTATTTTCCTGCAAGGTGTAACTGTGAATGGGCAACTAATTGGAGCTCCTGCACCACCCACCGGCCACAAGAAGCATCGGACTTACTTCAGCACCATCACTATCCTCAGCAATAAGCCAGAGAGATCTTACCTAGAGATCACACCCAAAAGAATCATCCTAGATGATGGGGAAAGGCTTCTTCTGTCCTGCGATCGGAGTGCCATTGTGCAGAGCAGCAGCCTCAGGATGTCCATCTCTGCCAATTCCAACATCACTGTGACAATACGGGACACAATCAGCTTTGTCATCCTCATCCACCATTACAAGAAGCCAGCCCTGTATCAGAGGGATCACCTGGGGTTCTACATCTCTAACAGTAAAGGCCTCTCTTCTGACTCCCATGGGCTACTGGGTAGGTAACAGGTTCTCAGATTCAGAGCTGTAAGCCAGAGAAAAATGATCCTTCCAAACAGTTTTAAAGGACAGAGACAGGAGGTAACAAACAAGGCAGCTGGGGATTAAGTTCCCCAGGTGAGACTTTTACTTCTACTCCCAAACAACTTCTGTATTGCTAGCATCCCCAACTCGTCTCCCATCTTTTTCTGTGTGAGCTATCTCCCACTACCCTAGCTATGTGGCTGTGCCTGTTTTTCACATTTCCACTCGTTTTATGATTGTCCAATACAGTTGTCATTAGAATACACACACTTGATGTTCCCAATACAGAGACAGAAAGCAAATATGGCACAAGAACCCTGAATAAGGCATCAATAAGAGATTCTCTAATACTACTCCAAATTCAGAATAGCCTGGCTGCTAACGTGCTCTCAGGGACATAGAAAAGTAGGGTCTGAATCTCTCTAGGCAGAGAGGACAGTCAGCTGAGGTCTTGCAGATTCTGAAAGAAAGCTCTAGTCACAGAGCTCGCACATTGCCAGAGATCATTGGCTTAGCCTTCAAGTACTGCACTTGCACTTGTCCAGAGGGTCTGTTTTCACAGGACTGAGCTGTTTACACCTGAGCCCAACTGAGATCAAGAAACATTAGTACTTTTTGTGGCCCCTTTCTTTCAAACACGAAGTGAAAGAAGAGCCACCCCCACATTTTGAGAGCAATTATGCTTTAGGAAGGCTCAGAGAATGTCTAGATGGTTGGGTTCTTTCAGCTAACAAGTAGTGATGTTTATGGCTATGTACAGGTGCAGAACTCTAAGACTGAAGCGATAGGTTCTGCGACATTCAGGTACCCCTCGGTTAAGCAGGAAATGATCCTTCGGGAGTGGAGTTTTGGATCTAGGCTGTTCACATGTGCAAACCTCTAAATCCACACTTAGGTTTGGCCAAAAAGAGCTTGCCCCCAAGAAAGCAAGGGAAGAGAACTTGGAGCTTCAAGCCTAGATCTTCTTTCTGCTTGCTGATGGGCTTTGAATGGGTTATATTATCTTCCAGTAACCATGGCCCACAGAGGGGAACTTGCTACTAGCTGCTCAAAAAGCTCTTTAGCTCAGCCAACATATCTTGATGAATGAAAAAAGAAATAGGGTTTTATTCTAATCTCTGTGTTCATGAGATTTAGAAAAGAATTGCAGGACCTAGATTCATCCTGCTATTGCAGAGAAGCCCTTTACAACCCCATACGCTAAGAATCCTCAGAACGTGGTCTATTAAAAAAAAAAACAAAACCCAAACAATTTATAAACAGGAACAAAAGAGCCAGTTATGGAGTCTATTTTATCTTGCCTTGCAGGTCAGTTCTTGAACCGTGAAGTTAAACTTCTTCAGGAATCTCTAAATACAAGTCGTCAGCAGGTTGGTCAGAACCAAACTGAAGCATTAAAGCCAAACCCTACTAATACCCTGAAAGTGAAGGGACGGCTCATTCCTGTTGTGTGGAAGCAGAGGAGGATCTACAACGGCCAGCAGGAAGTTGACTGCTGGTTTGCCAAAAACAACGCGGACAAACTGATTGATGGCAGCTATAAAGATTATTTGGCTTCTCATCCTTTCGACACAGGGACCAGCTTTGGGACGATTAACAGCCTTTAAGACCGATCATAGCAATGCATTGCAGCAACATGTGTGACAGCGGTTCCCTTCTGAAGCCTCTAGAGCTAGGCAACTTATGAATATTTCTTTACTTTTTGGTGCCAAAGAAACCAAGGCTTTTTGCCCTTGGAAATCAGCTGTCTCTCTTTCATGCTAGATGAACATTGTTCATCAAATTCCCAAAGACAAGGAGGTTTGGGGGAAGGGTTCAGGACATGGTTAAAGGTGTGATCGGTGCTCTCCCAGTGGGAAGGGAGGGAGAAATGGGCCAGCACTCATATCAAACAGTACAGAGAGGTGCTGGCCTTAAAAGAAACCCATGCAGGGATCTGTGCAATACTCCCAGGGGCTGATGAGTCACTCAGTGAGAGGCACACATCACACAGCACAGTGCCTATCTAGAGAGGCAACCTTGGGTGGTGCGCCTTGCAAAGAAGTGACTTGGAGCACCTGCTCCAACCATAGTCCCTGGGGAAAGAAGAGAGAGAGAGAGAGAAGAGGTGGGTGGATATTCATCTGCAGTGACCCATTAGCATCAAAGAGGTAACAAAGAAATCAAAACCTTAAATCAACAGGCCACAAGAGGGTATTGCTTTCTTGGTTATTGGGATGGGGTCTAGATTTGCCACTAAGCATGATGTTCCCTGAACCACTACACACCCTTAAAACATTGGTGAAAACCTTCATGTGGTTTATTGCCGTCTCAGTGCACAGGCTGCATGCTTAAAAAGCGCCTCTGGTCTTCAGCAGCAACAGGAGTGGTGCAGGTTCCCATTCCACAAAGCATCTCATTTAAATAACATAGCAGGTTTAGTGATTTCTTGAGTCTTAACTCCCTCAGAGAGAAACAAAGTTCCACCATGAGCTTCCAACAGACCTGCCACCTCCTTGAGCAGAGCATCACTTCTGCTTAGCAGAGATTTAAATTCTCTGAAAGATGATGAGCCAGCACCCGTGATAGCTTATGACCCTAGAAAGCAGCCTCTTGAATTTAGACTAGACATTTCTAGCTGCTTTTCTAATGAGGGAGGAAGTCTTTATTTACTCCAAATTGCCAAAAATTTTTCATCTCAATTTCTCTGGCTCCTTCTCCTTCCCTACACTGCAGGAATTTGTACGCAGCAGGAATTTGGCAGCAGGAGGTTACAGAAGGCTCTGCCAGCCACCCCCACTGCAGGTGGTGCTGCTCTGCAAAGAAACCTCCAAACTCAAACTGCAAGGCTGCAGTCTATTTTAAAGTGAGGCATCACTTAATAATGCTATAGATCAGCCACAGGGGAGTTTGCTTAGTAGAGAACTTGGCCAAAGAGGACTTCGACAACCACAAAGACATTTACATAGCAAGGCCAAATTGAGCTCATGTATACTCTGCCTTTCCAGAACCGAAAGGAAGGAGGGTGGGTATGGAAGCATCTCCAGGAGCTAAATGATATCCATGTGTTAGGACAAAACAGAGTTGCCAGAGACCTACAGAAATAGTCAAAATTGAACCTGATTTTTTGCATATTTAAAAATTAAATCATACTGTTGCTGTAGGAGCTCCAGCTGCTGGGGGTGGGGTGGTGGTTTTCCCCATTGCTTCATCATCTAGTTAGTACTGCTAGCACTGTGGCAGCAGAGCAGGTAGTGAGCACGGTTGCTTATTCACACCATGTGCTGTGGGGAAGCGGGAAACAGCTGAAAACAACCAGCTAGATTTAATTGCACTCTGGAAAACCCTTACAGAGAGCTCAGTTAGTGCAAAACTCATGCCAAGGCTCATGCTTTGGAACAAAACATAAAGAGAAAACTACTGCTTTGGGCCCAGCTATCTTGAGAAATAGCTCTCCTGCAAGGGAGAACTGAAGACAAGACCTTCAGCACAGGCCTGAGCATGCAATAACCTAAGATGCTAATGCTCACAGGCCAGGAATAAGATGAGAAAAAGCATCTGTGAAGTTGACTTGTCCGCCCAAGCAGGCAGCAGGAGACTCACCTAGCCCATGCCCAAATAACCTCCCATTTCACTGGCACAAGGTGAACAGGATAGCGGCAGTGAAATTCTAGACAGTCCAGGGTTTGGCAGGTATCTTCTTCATACTGTCCTTACTGAAAACAGATTTCTTTGAAATCTTCACTCTCCTGCCACATTTTGCTGTTCAAGTGTATTGCTAAGGGGAGCGATTGGCATAGGCTCTCCTCTCCTCTCATCTCTCCTGTATATAGATATGTGTATATATATATATACACACACACACACACACACATATTGCTAATGCTTCAGGTGCATCATTACTCCTCTTCCTCCTCCTCCAGCCAAGGAAACATATTTCTTTCAAGGCCTGAAAAGAACAATGATCAAGTCCAACTTCCCAGCCACGTGAAGCACCTGGAGCAATATACTCAAGTTCTTGTTAAGGCTCCAGTTATCCATTTCACAATAAATATTTTACAGTGAACACTGCAGTGAAGCTTTCATTTGGCGAAGATAAAATGAGCTTTGAAGCTAAGGTTATGTATGTTTTATGCTGCTGGACAAGCTCATATTACCAGATGGCTGAAAGAACAACTCACAAGATAAGGTTGGGAACTAAAGTAATTTCAGCAGAAAATTAAAGGTCAATGACGTTCTTCAGCCTCTATACACTTGGTAGGAAGCAAGAGGTGTGTTATGTGAACAGACCCCAGGGGTCTACTCCCACACTAAACTGAGAATTTAACCACATAGAGTTAATACACTAGCACAGGACATGGGAAACCAGAGTTTGTGCTCCTGCTGCCCCAAAAGCAGTAAGAGCAAAGGCAGGTCATGGACTGTAAACTTCAGCTTTCCCCATCTATAAAAGGGGCATCACAACACTTCCCTCTCTCAGAAGGAGAATGAGTGTCCAGGCTTGGTCCTCACAGCCCTTTGTCATAGCACAGAGAACTCCCAGGAAGTGCACTGCAACAACTGCACATACAAGCACACATTTGTTCTCATCTCCAAGAGCGTCACAGAGCACTTTGTTTTGCTGTGATATGGTTAAAGATTGCAAGCTGCTCAGATAGCTCAGGAATGAGGGCTGAGCAATCACTTTGGAGACCAGTGGAAATGATTGCACACCACTACTTCAGAGAAGGGAACAGGACTCCCGAATTTAGAGTTGCTGAAACAGCATTGGCTACGCAATGCTCGAGAGGGACGATCTTCCCCCACATCATACTTGCCCTGCTATTGCCTATTGTGAGCCTTCTCAGCCAGCCCCAGCTGAGGGCTGAGATGAAGATCATGTCACTCACCTTCCATTTTAGGACAAAGCCTTCGCTGTGGCTGAATTTGCACTCTTTGCAGACTGCAGCATTGCACTGTGCAGCCCTATAGCAAGAACAAAACCCCAAATATATCAGTATACCTCAAAACAGGGATCAAGTTTCTAATAGGGAAGCCGCTTTAACCTATTTTCAGTCAAGACCTTAAACAGCACAGGAGTTATTCCAGCCCTTACCAGCACAGAACTCCACCAGACAAGCAAAAGTTGCATTGTGAAATTGATTTCACTAAGCAATATAAATGATCTATTCAGACAGCTGTATGCCATGTGTTCCAAAAGCCATGTGATGTGCCAGCACAAGTAGGATTTTGACCCTTCATTAAGTAAGGAAGAAACAAAAAAGGACTTTATTTACAGAAATACATTATAAGGCTGTGCAGCTGCAACTGTGGCCAAGTGTGTCTAGTTCACTAAGGGGCATGCAAGACATTGATTTGCATCTAATGCTTCTAAACTACTTTGAAGTTAGGAAAAAAAAACCAAACCAAACAAAAACAACACACACACCACCAAAAAAACCCCCACAAAACCCAAAATCTTCACACACTCTCAGCTCAGCCTTTAAAAGTCTAAATCTGTCTAAGTTAGAAAATCCAAATCCTTTATTTTCCACTCCTTATTAAGGAGTGTTTTCTTGGGAAAATACAAGGGAGGGAGGGGAAAATAGAAGATAATTCCAGACCAACACTTCTGGGGACTGTCTTGCAATAAGCAAAGCCTGTCTATGGCTCAACAGGGTCTATTGGTTCAGTCCGGTGGATCCTGGATCAGGCAGGCCCTGCTCTGAGAACTATCCACCCTTTGGGCTCTGTATGGGTCTCATCACAGCTGTCATGCACACTGCAGCCAGCCTGAGAGTGCATTATGCAGCTGCTCTGTGTTCTCTCTCCCCCCAGGAGAGCTGCAAAGTATTTTGCATTTTTGTGTGTTTACAGATGAATACAGTATGTTAAGAGAGCAAGGGCAAAGCCCTGCAACCTCACACTTGGAGCAAAAGGTGCCAGATTTGGGATGACCCAGGGGTCTTCTTCTGCAGCAGTCCCACCTGAGGCCACTCCCTTACCCCCAGAAGATCAAGGCTGGTTAATGGGGCTTCAGCTGACTCTTCAGATGTAGTTTTTGAATCAGGTCCTGCAGAGATATGATTTTAAACTAGGTAAAAGGAAAGCAGTCAACTTCTAGTTCCTAGTAAACACTCACTTGTAAGGTGGCAACTGGGATCAATCTCCGAGTCTGTTCCTGTCTGGAGTCCAGCACAGGCTGATGCTGCAGCATCAGGTCTTTACGCTGAAGTGGCTCATACAACCTGTCTACAGAAACTAAGCACTGTGGCTCAGCTCTTCTGTAGGTTTACCTAGGATAGCCCTGCTGCAGAAAGACAGTCTGCCCTGTGAGGAACTGGTCTGGAAAGATTTCAGCAGATCACCTTTCTCCCCTTTACAGCGTTAGGGTTTTGCAAAACATTACGCACGTGAAGGCATTTCATTTATGAAGCGGTTTTAGGTCAAATATTTATTGCATTCCTTTTAAAACAGTAAAAAGCATCAGATCCACTGAGACAATCTTCCCAATTCAAGACATTTAAATACATATTGCAAACCAATTCTTTTGAGTATTGTGCATATAAAAAAGTGTCACAGTTCAGGTAGTACAGGATAGATTTTTTTTTTCTTTTCTATAAAAAAAAAAAGCAGACAATCTTTTGATTTCAGTCTCTAGCCCTGACAAAAAGTTACAGCCAGCTGACCAGCCAGGGGAAGTACATATCCATACCCCTAACCTCAACGTGCCTGCATGTGTACAGGTCAGGGTCAGACAGGTAAAGCAGATACTGCTCAAGCCTGTACAGGATGCACAGATACCATCCCAAAGAAACAACTGCAGAAGGATAGGTCTAGATGAGGCAGGCAAAAGGATCTCTGCAGATCCTTAGGGATCAACTAGCATTCCCCACCCTGCCCTTCCTTGGCCAGCTCAAGGATCACAGTGCTACCTTCCTTCCTCCATCTCCCTTGTCTTGGTGTTGTCAGATGACCACTTCATAGCTGGGCCGCTTCATCTTCTGGGTTGTTCCCTGGAGTCCTGAAATATCCTGGTCGCTTTCAGACTGATCAAAATCCATGTCTGGAGCAAGTAACACCTAGAAAGGAGAACAGACAGATGCTGATGGAGTGAAAGTTCTCAGCTCTTCTTGACACTGCTTGCTGAAGGGGTCAAGCACCCCTAGAGGGGTCTACTGCAAGATCTAATCCTCTCTGGCAGATGGGAAGAGTCTCAAGGTCACCTTGACCATCTCTCCAATGACAGCCAGACAGATTCGGGCACAGACACTGTGATGATCTGGTGTCCCAACCCACCCCCTCACCCCACCCCCCGAGAGCAGAACAGGCAGCTAAAAGCTCTGTTCACCATGGGACGGGACTCACGTAGACATGTATGCTCAGGCCAGGCTGCAGCCTCAGTGGAGATGTACAAAAACTAGGCCACATATTTTGTAAACAGCTGTACCAAATGCAGACCTTTTCCCAGGCCCCCAGCTGCTTGCTATCTCCAGAGCTCAGCCAGAAGAGCAAGCAGAGCTACAGGGTTAGCTTCAGTCATGGCCAGCAAGCTCAGGAGTGGTGTCCTAGCCTGGTAGCACCTTATTTCCACCTGGCACAGCAGCTTCTGGCTCAGTCTGAATTGTGGGAGCCAAAATAGAGCACTGACACCTCTCACCGGTACCTCTCCGGGTAAGAAAGCCCACAGCTTTGCTGCATGATCAAAAGGCTGCCCATTGCCTCCAGGAACACCTACGCTCTCAGTAGCTAACTTCAGACTTGAAGCTACCAACAGGCTGTTTTGAGCTAACTGGCTGCCACCGGCCTGGAGCCTTTGCACGATGCAGACAGAGCCACGCGTGGGGCATCCTCCAGCCACATCATCTGGAAGAGGAAAAAGGCCGGATTTTACTTGGGCTATGGCTGCACTGATTGCAGAAGAGCTGAAACCCAATGCCAGCCTGCAGGCTGGATGGATGAGCAGTTTGCATGGGTAATATTCATGGCTTGACAGATTGTTTGCTCAACCCCATCCTACCCCTTCTTCTTACCTCAAACACCCAGCTTCGGGCAAGAGAAGCCCTACTGTCATTACCCCTGACAGGAGCTGCTACTTAAGCACAGCTGAAGCACAGTCAACCTCTGTGCTACAGCTTGCGTCCTGCCCAGCAGTGCTCAGGATCTCAGTCAAATCATGGGATTTCTGGTAAACGCTACTCATCCACATCAGAAGCCTGGCCAGGTCCTTGGCACCTCAGCTCATGGCTGACGCAGGGACAAGGGGCAGGTACCACAACCACCCCCACAAACATAGCTTCCTCCAGCAAGGCAGTGTAGACCTCCCACCCAAGCCTTAGTCCCATCTGACCCCATTTTGCTCCAAAGAGTGAACCAATGCACTATGAAGCCTCCCTGTGCCTGACTCACAGCAGCCTTCCAGCTCAAAGGCACAAGTCAAGGGATGGTGCATGGGCTTTCAGCCAAGCACGTTCACCTGCAGAGTGTCCCCAACAGCTTGGCCAGTCCTGAAGCTTGGGCAAAACCAGGAGCATGGGGGAATTAGTCTTATCCGTGGCTATCTCCAGGCACAGTTGTGAATTAATGTGCCCTCCACTTGTTAGCACTTAGGCAGCACCATGGGGCCAGTCACCACAGCAACAAAACAACGAAACAGGAAAAACAAACTGCAATGAGTCAATGACTTCAAAGGAGAGCCGCAGGGAAAGATTTCCTCCCCACCCTCACGCACACTCCAGCCCTTCCATCTGATGTTATCTTCACAGCAGCACGTCAGACACTCAAAGGATAGCAGTACATCAGATTAAGCTCTCGTGTCCCCCCCCATTGGTCTCAAGGAATTTTTTTTGGTTCAAAACACACACTGGAAATTTTTCACCTCTTCCAAGTGAGGATTTCCTCTGTTTATCATATTAATATTGTGGTGCTGTTGAACCTGAAAAAATGGGCGGATAATTAGTCACACACAGCATTATAAACTCACTGAACTCTGACAGGCTGCAACAGGCTGGTTTTGGGGCCTAATGAACTGGTAATTTCAGCGGGTTTCAGCTGCAAACTCAAATCCTGTTGCAGCCAAGCGTGGCTGGCTGAGCGGGCGCTAAGCGCTGTGCGTCCAGACCCATTCAGGCTGCTACCTGCCCACCATACAACTTGTATGAAGCTGCTCGAGCCAACAGTCCCCCAGTAACCTTTCCACAATTCCTCAGGGAGCTTCATCACAAGGCAGCACCTCATTGCTATGACAGTCATGGGACACACCCTCAGATATGGTTTTCAAGCCAAAATCCATTTTGGGAGTTTTCAGCACAACTTCTCCAATGCTCTTCCCCTGCAGATGTAGCCAGGTCAGGATCACAGCAGGTCGGTGGCACAGCTGGGAATGGACCACAGCTTCCCAGTCCCAGGATAATGTGCTACTGTCTCACTCAGCAGTCCTCAAATACTTCATGCATTCCTCCCTGCACCAGGAGGCCAGCAGCTTGCAAAACAACATGGGTCACGCTACCAAAACAGGGCTGCCCATGTGCTCTGCCAGCCCGTCCTGTCTGGGGGGAAGAGGCTGCCTACTGGTTTGGTACTCCATCCAAGCATACTCTTCAGATAACCAAGCCACCTCAGTGGCAGAGAAAGAGCCTGCACAGACAGATGAGAACTATGACACAGGTTGTAAAACAAAGAAGCTCTGGGGCCATTTCCCTGCCAGCAGTGGAAATCTGTTTGCCTAAAGCTCCACAAGCTTGGTGTAGAGGCAGGAACCACCCCACCGTCCTCCTGCATCTAGGCTTAGACAAGTTCCCAAGAGTCAGTAGGGCTGACAGGTGGAAGAGTCTCCTTCCAAAGGCACCTTTATGCCACCTTCATTTAGCTTCCCCATAAAGATCAGGCCCCTTAGTTCACCTTGAGCTTCAGCTATTTAAAAATCCTCTCATTTAAGCAACCAGCAAATCAAACTCATTCTTGGAGTACTCTTCAATAATTAAAAGCAAGCAGCATAGGTATTGGCATTCATCAGCATCTTCAGTCTAGGGATTTGCCAAAAGTCACACCTCCTATGAAGGGAATTGGGATAGGTGCTGAACTCCATGCTGACCAAAGGCGGTCCCCAGGTAGTATATTAGCTTTCCTCCCCACCTTAAACTAGCCTCTAGTTTCACCCTAATGGTTCTCACAAGTATCACTGTTATTACACTGAATTTTGCTTTAAGGCTTGTCTCTGAAAAGGTAAGCCTTCAGAAAAGGAGCAGGAACTCACACATCACTCTTGGGGGGGAAAAAAAACCCCTAGAAACAAGTTCAAAAAACATCAAATAAAACATTATTAAAACTGAGTTGTTTTCCTGAGTGGAGGAAACAAATTATGAATAAGATCTAAAGTTTATTGGCACTTGCAAGGGCAAGGGAAAAGAGACTCAGGTCAAGGGCAGGACACGTACAAAGCAGAAATAAGGGCCATGCAGATGAACGCATTTCCCCAGCCTGAACAGCACTGGATTCAGACTGGCCCTCTTGAGTGATCTCTTTCCATCCCACGAGAGGGCAAAAAAAAGACAGCATGAAGATTTACCAAGGCAGGGCACAAGTCTGAAACAACAGAAAGCTTTAAGACTGGCTTGGAAGGAACGGTGAAATTGTTCCAGCCATGAGAGTGAGTTTGTCCCTTTCAGAGTTTCAGTGTAAAAAAGTTCAGCAGTTGCTCCATTACAAGCAAGAGCCCATCGTCACATCTGTGGCTCACCAGAAGAGCCTTAAAGCCCACAAGAGACTGACAGTTCTTTGGTCTACACTGCAGCCATGGAGTCAGTAAGTGACACCAGTGGCAGGATTGCTGGTTGCTGGGTTCCTTCTTGGTACCCAGCTGGTCTACCAAGCCAAGGACAAAGCTGAGTTTTCCTGCTATACCCTATAGAAAATACTGAGTGTGAGTTTTTAACAGGTTAACTCCAGCCTGCCCTTTCCATTCTCCTTCCTCTCTCCCCTTCCTTTTCCAAGCACAAACTGCTAGTTCGAGTGAAAATAATGACACTATTGGCAAGATAGGCAGAGGTTTGAAATTCAAGAAGGCAGCATGATGGGGAGCTGTTGGCGCCTGCTGCTAGACAGCCCTGATGAACCCTGATAAACTGCAGGACACATTAGCCTCAGCCAGCTCTGCCCTGTACAGAGATGTGTCTCAGCCTCCCTCCCTCCCTGTGGGGCAGCAGGGAGGGAAGAAATTCCCCCACTTGCACAGGTTATTAGCAGCAATGAGCCCAGCAAACCCTCATTTTCTGTTTTTGAGCCTAAATTCCAATCAATCCAGCTGTCAGGCCCAGCCAGCCAACATAATCTTTAATTCATAGCCTAAAAAGTTGAAGCAGAAGCCCATGGCTCTACCTCAAGGCCCAGTGCCAAGAGAGTTGTAAAAGCAGGTCACCCACTTCTGTAGTTCTTCATTACCTGCCTTCTCTGCCCAAACTATTTGTTGGGCCAGGGGCACAGGAACATGTCTGAGCAGAAAGGAGGCAGTTCCCATAGACTGGTCCACGTACAAACTAGTCCCCTTGGAAGCTCCACTGCAGCGATGGATCAGGAGGGTTTCAAGATGGACAGATGACCTGCACATTGAAGGTCTCAGCAAAAATTTGTTTGAGAAAAAGAGTCAAGTACTTGGAAGATGGAAGAAGCCTTTGACAACAAGAGTCAGACTGTGGGAGTCCAGTCTTGAAACAGCCTGTCTAGTTGAGCTACCAGAAGAGCCTTTCCTAGCTTCTAGAGATTAATAGATATCTTCCCTTCAGATTATCCAAAACTGAGCTAGAGGCCACAAAACACTTGCCCCACCTTCAGTGGAGCAAGGCAGAGGATCAGCTCCATTTCCATGGAAAACCATTAACTGTGATACCATCTGCATATCCACAGCAGCAAGCCATCTATAAGACTAGATGCTCCAAATTCAGGTTTGAAAGGCTGGAAAGGAGACTGGTGTCTCAAGTAGAGATGCCACCTCCTTACCCTTGTTTCTGAGCTAGTGTAATTTTAACTGATCTTAAACCGTCAAGAACACACCAGCATATCCAGTCAGCAAGGCAGATCTTCACCACAGCTTTTACATTTGGAGCAGACTTCCAACCTAGCTCTTTCAAGGAATTACCACTCTTGAGCATCAATCACCACTAAGAAACCAGGACTGTGCCATAACCAAGGAGACATTCATGCCCAGACTTAATCCACCTTCACATCCTAGGTATGAGTTCTTAGCTTCAATGCACAACTATCAAGACATACTGGTACTGCCCAGCTCAGGCCTCTCTTCTCTCCTCTCCAAAACAATAAAAGATTTCCCAAGTATGCCCCCACCACACACACCGCTCAGGAAACTCCCTGGGGCACACTGTTTGCATGTTTCTAGTGACCTCGCCAAGCTACAACTGTTTATCTGGAAGCCAGGCCAGGAGGAGTGACTCAGTTGTCTCAAGAGCTGCTCACATCTGCCTGCCCTTCCTGCCAGAGGGAGGATGCCTCCAACACCATATCCCCATGAGCGGTGGCTGCCTCCCCACTGCGCCGTTGAGCCGTGGAAGCCATCGCTGCTGTGCAGACTGTCAAGCATGCCATTAAACACTACTACCTCCATGTGCATTGCAACACCACCAGTAACTGGCCATCCCACCCATCAGCAAAAGAGCAGAGTTACTCTTTCTAAAAGACCTCTCAGAAAGCAAGAGCTATTTCTGTTCATCCAAAATTCCTTGGCAGAAGCTACTCCAGGAGCCAGCCTGCGACTGCCAGAAGCTATCTTATCTCAGCGAGTCTCGCCAGTGAACTGCAGGATATCAGCAGTCATACACAGAGCACTTTGAAAAAGGGTCTGAGTGCCAGGGGAAGGTAGGGAATTCAACCCAGCGACTCAGGTTGTGGTCTCTGCCGAAAAGCCAACGAGAAGCACAGACACCTCCTGCCCAGCAAACCACACGTCATTAACAAGAACAAAGTCTGCTGGGGCTGAAGCACATCCTACCCCCCATAACTTAAGTGTCAAGCTCAGACTACACAAAATACAGGTTCCTACAGCTAAGGGACCATCATCTGGCTGAAAAAATACCAAACGCTGACAAAAATAGGATTCCCAGCTAGGCCTTGTCCTCTGAAAAAGCACGCTACCAATTACAGTAAGGAAAGCAAGCTCTTCTAAGCCAAGATTAATTACAATTAAAAATGGGAAAATTGAAAGAGACGGTGCAGAGGTACCCCCCAGCTTCAGCCTGCCACTCCAACAAGCCCACACTGGTCAGTGCATAAAGGTAGCTCATCCCTCACAAGATACTGTCATCATTTAGGGCAGTATTTCAGCAACACTTTGTAGGCTGTAATATTGCTCTTTGTTAGACAGGGCCAGATCATCCCAGAAAACATCCCTCTGTTGATCTCAGCTACAAGCACGGAAAACCAGTTTGACCTAGCAGGGTCATCGATCACATGCATGAAGCATCACTCTAGGTCTAGGCAACATGATGCACGATTGCGGTGAAGAACACAGACCATGCCACAAGCTTGCAGTTTGGTCTCAAACACAGGACATCCTTGGCCTTACCTGAGATTCCTCAGTACTCCTAGCCCGAGGAGTTTCTATAGATCCATTGATGTCCAGGGTGTCCTTCTGCTTATATTTCCTCATGATCAAGCTGTCCACAACCCAGAACATAATGGCCTTGGGGAGAAAGAAGTTGCAAGAACAGATTGCAGAGACCAAAATACAAAGTCATTCAGTCACAGCTATTTCTTCTCCTTTTGGTTTCTCCAGATGTCCAGCCTTGATCAACATAATTTAATATCTAAATTAATCCTGCATCAAGTGTGTCCACAGGGGTTGGATGAGTGAAATTCCTGAGATCCCTTTTCACATAAATCTTATTGATTCCATAGCTGTTGAAAACTCAGTGAAGAAAAACCCAAACAAAACCAACCCCAAAACACACAAAAAAACCAAAAAAAAACCCCACTGTGATAGGCCAAGTCTCCACCAGGAAATAACCATTGAACCAAGCTCTATCCCAGGTTCACCCACTCTGTTTGCATCAGTCACCGGTCAGTTCTTTGAGAACCAGAGTTTGCTTTCAAATAAGGAAATGCAGCCTCGGGTGGGGAGAGAGGCTGGTAGCATGGGCAGGTAAATCCAGCTTTGCC
This sequence comes from Fregata magnificens, assembly GCA_013389945.1. Lineage (NCBI taxonomy): Eukaryota > Metazoa > Chordata > Aves > Suliformes > Fregatidae > Fregata > Fregata magnificens. The sequence continues at coordinate 44,848 of WAAD01014772.1, forward strand.
AATGCTGCATCCATTGAATGCTCATGGTATAAACTGAAAAGAGTTTGACTCACTCCTCGTACAGGGGGGATCTGAATATTAACACCTTGTTCTCACTTCCCACCTTAGCAGGAACTATGCAGCAGGTCAAGGATTACCCAGGATCAGGGGAACCAGGAAAAAGGTGAGCTTTCAAGAGGTTCTACCAAACTAGTTTTGCAGAGATCAATAGTTCTGGGTAACCTGAACACCTTGCCTTGCTGTAACGCAATTTGAAGTCTAGCCAGATGGCTAGTTTGGCAAGTTGCCAAAGGTCACCACTGACAAGCCATCCTATAGGAACTTAAAGGGCTTTGAGGCATCCCCATGCCTGTAGCTTGTTGTCGAGATGCAGCCCTCAGCTAACGAGCCCCAGCTTTCTTGAAAGAGTCAGCCACCCAGCAGCTTGGACAAGGGAGCGGGAATCAGGAACAGAGACCATGGCAGGGCAGTAGTGACATATTTGTGTATTCATGGCAACAAATATATTTGTTTCCACTCCCCTCCACCCTGTCCCAGCCACTTTAACTACTCAAGGCTGCCCCAAGCCAGTTCTTGTACACGCTTCCCATTGAGGGGGGACCATCATTTCCAAACCACCCACCCAGTGCTTGCAGAGGCATCACTTACATTGACTATAAAAGGCACAACAAGCATGACCAGGACAAGCTCCAGCTGGGGGTTTGGGATGTAACCCAGGAGGATCTGCTGAAGCTGCAGAGGAGAGAGCATTTAGAAGCATTATTTGAACAGCTCTGTTGCAAGATCTTTGCTGCAAACCGGTTGCCTTCTTACACCAGCAGTCTCCCAGCTAGGGCTCTGCAGCCTTTGCTTTAGCCCAGCTCTTAGAAAGACTACATGGGCTATTCCTTTAGCCCTGCTGCCAAACACAAGATTTTGTACAGGTCAAGAAATAAGTACTGCTAGTCTTTCAGTTTAACTACCCGTGACAACTGGTGGGATTTTCCTCAGCTCCTTGGAGCCTAGCTGCAAAATAAGGACACCACCCATGTGTGATAAGCGTGGAGAGGAATCCAGCAGCATCTCTGGATCTAGCAGTGCGTGCTGCTGAACAACATGTTCATGTCCAAGTCAGCACTGCAGGCTACCGGGTTAGAAGGACAAGCCCGTAACAGGAACAGATAGGTGCTCCCAGATTGCTGTAAATAACTCCTCAGTCAAGTTGCATCAGTCTGTGAGGTACTAGGCACTACATATAAATGCACTCAATACTGGAGTTACCCATCAACACCCAGAACTGGTTTTATACCCATCACACCTACCTGCCACCAGGTATGTGGCTACAACTGCCACAGGATTATTATTTTTATTTTTTGACAGAGAAACTCATGATCAGCACCATTACCATGGCATGAGCTACCATACAGAAGCAGTTGGGGGGTGGGGGGGGGGCGGGGGGCAAGGACAGCATACTACTGGGATAGTTCTTTCCTAATTAACCTCTAAGAGTCCCCCTATTTTAGGCATGGGATCATGAAACAGCACCATGAACTGACTTGACAAGATAATGCAGAAATCCTCTGGCAGAACTGAAATAGCTCAGCTGCCAGCCCAGCCCATTTTATCCTTCCAAGGATGGAATAAAAAATTAAAGCATCATCTTATTCCACTAGCTTTTGACAAGTAAGAGAATGTACCAAAAGCCAAACTTATGAAAGTCATGTTTCCCCAAACTTAAGTAATAGCTAATGATTACAGAGATACATCAACAAGTCGTAAGGATTAAAGACCTATGATGATGGGGACCACTAATAAGGCAAAACTGACAAGAAACAAGCCACAACATCTGTGGCTAGAAAAATACAGCTCAGGAGCTTACCTTTGTCCAGCCAGGGATAAGCAGGACAAGGCTAATCACAGTCTTCTCAAAAACCATTATCAGCAAGTAGAGCATACACTGGCCAATCCAGGCAGCAGCTTGTGGAGGGTCACCTGGGAAAACAGCGTGTTAAACCCGAGACACAGGACAGGAGGAGACAGCCTTGCAGGAAAGTTGCCTCATGCTTGATAGCTGACCCGATTAGAGGGACAGGGAAGTGTTTCCATTATTGCAAGTTGTGCAGTGAAACAAATACTCAATACCAAACTTCAAATTAGCGGAGAGATTTTCTATCTATAGTTGTAGGAGCACATGCCTGGGGTAGAAAGGTTTGGGGTGCCTGCTGGGTCTACAAGTCATTACTCCATTGAAGATCAAAACATACCAAGATCTAAGCTCAAATCTTTCTAGTTGGGAAAAAAAAAAAGTAAATCTGACATGTATTAGAGAAACTTTAGCAGACTTGCATCCCTTACTAGTTGCAGCTCATTTTGCATCTTTGCAAACTGAGCAAAAATCCACCCCGCTTCCATTTGCGCAGACTCCTTTTGTCAGGGCAGCTATTTGTCTTTCATACTGCAGTTGTGCTTTTGAATTAAACTTGGCTATAAGCAAGAGAGCTCTCCCTCATGAGACGTGACATACAGCATTACCACCACTGGCCTTTTGTTCTAGAAGCTGATTCTCTTTTTCTACCCCTTTTAGGGCTGATTCTGAAATGGAGATGGCAATTAACCAGACCTCTGGTTAATTTGAAGGGCAAGTAACAGATTTCAGACAGGACTCAAAAAAGCCCTACCTACCTACCTAGCAGAGGTTAACACTAGGTGTATTTATCTGCATCCTGTCCTGCTCTCCGTTCCACCAACCTGCCTCTGAAATCCACCAAGAGGAGAAAGCCACCACCAAAAACCTTCTTGCCTTGCACCTCCTCCCCCATTGCCTGTCCTTACTGGATCAACGGCTTTGCTGGAGCAAAAGTCCTACATGTGTCCTACAAGGCAGGCAGGCAGCTTCTGTAAAAGGGGAGAGATACAGCTCTGGCTCTGACTGAACACCTGAAATTCCCCATGTTTATCCAGCAACCCCAGCACTTGCAGACAATCCTGGGCTCTCAAGGGCCACAGCCCACTGGTATCACAAGTGCTTAATGGAAAAGCCAGTCCTGGTAACTCTAAGGAGACTGGATCAACTTTTATGAATCTTGGTTTGGAAATCAAATATACCCTCCTCCACTTGGGGAAAAGGATACACAGCCTTGGAGATGCATGTTTTCCCTCTCCTTCAGCCACTGATGGGCATTGCCAGTATCCTCCCCATGGTGTTGAGCTGCTCGGATGAATACACAGATTTGAGGGGAGGAAGCCGTGCTTGTGCAAGAGGGCAAGTATCCCATCTTCTTGAAGCACAGACCACTGAAATCCTTTATATAGGGAAAGCTTGAAAGCTCAGAAATCTTAGCATCCTACTCAAGTGGTTCCTTACAAGCCTGTGTTGCTTTCGGGCATCAGTCATTTGGTTTGCCCCTTCTGTCAAGGTACCAGAAATTTCATTTCACCTTGGCAAACCTAGAAAAGTCTGCAGAGATGGGTTCCCCTGACTTTTCCCCCATCCTTCCAGTGGATAGGAGCCTCACAGGAGTAGATCACAGAATACTGGAGCATTTTGACCAGAATGGCAGGCTGATAATCCCTTCTGAATTAGAGCTAATCACAATAGCAATCCCCAAGACAAGATACTGCTGGACTGACCCTCCTCTATACAAGGAGTAGTCAGTAACCTGCACACTCCTCTTAAAAAAAAAAAAATCAATCATTAAAGACACCACCTGCAATTTGCTCCCTGCCAAGCCTTACCCACCCAGTTGCCAGCAATAGTCTGAAAATTTCTGGTCATCATTTTACCATTTTCAATACAAGAAGCATAAATTTTCAGTCCTAAACAGAATTTTTTTTTTTTTTTTTGCTGATGAAGTGAATGGCTGGTTATGTGATACTCACTGTCTGAGCAAGAGACAGGGGCTCCATCGCCCCAGGTATTAGAGCAAGTCACTCAGAAAGAATCAATGCTAATTAAATATGAATGTTTCCAATGGGCTACTCATCAAGTAATAAGTAAAAGCATATTTGTATTGTTAACAACGATAATGGTACCGTATCTATTACATGTGCTTGCTTCAGCCCTCTGTAAGCACCCTGCCAGCTGGTTATCGTCTTCCCAGGCTCATCAGAATATCTCAGGTCTGCAAAACTGAGCTACAGTATCTGGCTTAGGAAAGCTGCAGCATTTCCTCTTACCACTTGAATATAAAGATAACCCCTGGCAACACTTGTTCCCAGCATAATCAGGCCGGAATTTGGAATTGCATCTGTGCAAGAGAACCCAACCCACTGTGAGATGCCAATGCTCGATGTGCTGTCGGATGGCAGTGGACTGGGAGCTCTGCCCCACTCCTCTCAGCACAATACTGTTGAGACGTGACAGGGGAAGACACCACCAGCCATTTGCAAATGCACATTTATCCAAACTACTATGCAAACCTCTGGCCACAGAGACCAGCAGCGCATACCAGGATTTAGTAAGAGCTGGTATCCAACCAAGCCCAGCTCTAGGGGGATCTGCTTCCCAGCAAGGGCAAAACAGGTTTGCATGTATATTTGTCCTTATTCTGCCATTTGTTAGCAATGTACCAAAATATTTGCCTCACTGCAAAGCTACAGCTAAGAGGTAGAGGCATCCAGCTAGTGTCTCCGTGCCAGAGACCTCAGAGTGATCACCTTACATCCCAGGTTTTTAATTGCTCAAGCCGTGATCAAGAAGGAAGCAAAGGAGGGGAGAAAGGACTGGGAGGCCAGGGGTGCAGAGAGGCTGCTGAGCTGGGAGGACAGCAAGCAGAGACTGCCAGACCAGCAGGCAGCTGCATGGAGGGGGGGAAGGAAGAGGGAGCCAGGAAGGTTATGTGTGAGTGCAACCAGCAGAGCCCACAGAGGATTTCAGAAAGTGCACGTCTCCGCTCCCTGGCAGGCAACAGCTTAATGGGTGGTCTGTGGAGGAGACTGGAGCAGTGTTACAGGCAGTTGGCAATTAAAAGCCAGTGTCAGAGAGGCTTTGATCCTCCTGAAGCGTGGACAGCCTCTCACGATAGACCTGGGTGCCTAGTTGTCTTTGGCACAGGTTAGGTATAGTGGGGCTTTTTGCCCCACACCCCAAGATCGACCAATTCTCCTACAAAGCCCCAGGTTACCATCACCCATCAGAGCTCCGAGTACAAACAAAACAGGAAAACAAACATATCCATCGTGTCCTTCCTGCATTTGAACTGTTCCCCTTTTGCTCTGTGTTATCAGCTGTGCTCCATCCCCCGTGGAGAGACAGGACTAACAGCCGCAGCACCCTTTGCAGGTCGGCTCTTCTGCACTGCAGTCTCAATGGCACTTGCGGAACACTTCCTTTGGTCATCTCAGCTTGCCCAAAAAGCAGCAGCAAGTTTGAGACATCTCCCAAATACCTGCCCCCTCACACCCTTTTGGGGATAGGAGGTCACTACCATTCATCATCACAAACAGCGGGCTATGGTTCTTCATTTTGTATACTGTGCACTAGACAGCCCTAGCCAGGTTTTGGCTAACCAGGCTGATACACAGACACTAGAAAAGACAACCTGCTTCTTAACCCACCCTAGGCATGGACTTGCCCACGTCTCCGAGGTTAACAGCTCCTCACCCAAAAAAACGTTTGCTTCACTTTCACTTTTAACAAGAAAGCCATCAAACTGCTCTTAGTTTTCTTGAGGTTTGACAACCTTTGGAAAAGGAAACCTTTTTCTCCCTTCACTAGAGAACAGTTTTTACTGTGCGACTGCAAGATCCCACCTAGGGACCCCCAATTCTCCGAGACCAGAGGTCTGCCCAAGTTAGGCCAGCTTCACTGGCTAAGTGTACAGGGCACGTGCAAGTGGTACAGCAGGCCTGCACTACCAAGCAGGACAGACCTGCACCCCATACTACCCACCACATCCCACCTTGTCAAATGGGCCTCCATCACAGCATGGAGCTTCAAATATTCACGTTTCTCACTCTGGTCTTTGCTGCATCACGTACAGAAGATGCTGTGAATCTCCTCCACAGTTGGAGGGACATCAGCATTTCTTACATGTCCAGGGTAGACAGTGGAAAGATATGGAAAGAGACCCACAGACCTACGCAGAGGCCAGATTTGGCCATCTGCTCTATCACCTTAGGCAGCTCAAAATTGCTGTTGTTCTGCAACCTCTTCCTCCTCCTTTTCCACTCTGAGCTTTGTTTTCAGACTATGGGATCAGATGTTTCTGTACAGGAATCCATCCTGGAGCACAGAATTAGACAGGACTTAGTTTCCACCCCCTGACAGGAAGATCAGAGGGTGTCTCCACAGTTGCTTTTTACTACATCTTGGTCTCCCAAGGACAGGAGACTGCTCTATACCAAAATAACTCAGGACAAAGATGAAAATGAAACAGCAGCATGGCCCACAGGGCTGCGAGGATGACTTCAGCTATAAACAGGGAGTGGCTCGTTTCCTCTTCACCAAGGAGCTCCGTTGGCTGCTCCTCACCTCAGCAGGTCTGAAGTCCAAGGACCATTGATCCACCTCAGAGTGGCCATCATCCAAGTCTAACTCACCACTAATTCATCTAACTCTGACTAATGCCAGTAACTCACAAGTCACCATCTATAGGCATCTCATCAGGGAAGAGGAAGCCTTTGGTGTGGTCCCTGGACAAGCCCACAAAAGAGACGGGCCACATCTGCTCCTTCCACAGTTAGGAAGCAAGGCTGGAAAACTTGAGCTGATCCCAGCTAACCACGCACCTCATTTAGGTGCTGGCTTCCTACAGCAAGGCGGTCAGAAGCATCCTCAGATGCAACTTAATGTCTTTAATGGATCAAGTGCTGTCCAGAGGTTCCCTCCTCCATGGATGGGAGAGGATTCTTCTTACGTGAAGTGTTTCTATTACATAAATCTAGGTGAATGCCTACAAGACTGTTTCTGCCACACAAGATTGCCAGCCAGCAAAAAACAATCTGTTACCTGGAGGCTTTAAAAAAAAAAAAAAAAAAAAAGATGCCTTCCTCTTTGCTATGCTCAGAGCTTCCCTTTCCTTATAAAAGAGTGGGGAACTGGTCCAAAGGATCTTGGTAGCCACCACATCACACCTGTTAGGAGATTACATGTATCGTGCTCCCTTTGAACACTTCCAGTTTCTTCTCCCCAGTCCCAGTTGGAAGGTAACCCAGGACATCTCAGCTCTACACATTGGCTCTACCACCAACCTCTCCTTCTAGCTTCATGAACACCCTTTGTTCAAACCTTCTTTATAGCCATCTCCCACCCTGACAGAAATAAATATCCTCCTTCACCTTCACCCCGAAGGATGCACACACTGCATTTAGACTGTTCTCCTCCAGCTGCATTGCTGGTGCTCCCCACCATCAGCAAAACTTCCTTGGTGCAGACCTAGGCCCACTGGTCCCTGCAGCAACCTCACACAAACGCATTTCTCACATATTCTGCTTGTGCGTGGGAGCCCAACCGCTTGCAGAGCAAAAGCAGCACTGCCTGAGGTATTTGAGTTGTTACCACACAACAGGATTAGTTTAAATCCAGACTGTCTAATGTACCAAGCTGTCAGCATAGCCCACATGTTACTGCCAGACAGCTTTATTTACAGTCTTTTGGGGACTCTGTGTGCACTGAGTAGGTAGGAAAAAGCTTAACCACAGCCAAAGCGGAGGGTTCAGGAAAAGCAAACATTTGAAAGCACTAAAAGTTGTACTGGGTGACATAGTGGGTATAGAAAAAGTCAATAAAAACCTCTTAAGAGATACTCAGATGGTACCTCCAAAACCAAGGGATCTAATTATCAGTGCCAAGTACAGAGGAGGGTAAGAAATAGCAGTAAAGCATCTGAATTGCACAGAAGTGCTCCCTTTGAGGGCAAGAACAGGTTTTCTGAGATTGGGACCTGACGCATCAGAGCAGCCAGATGGGTCCAGTGGACATCCCAGACCCTCTCTGGCATGTTCTGCATCTGAACTAAAAGTGAGTATACAGCTGGAATCAGTCCCCAGTTTGCAGTGTCACACCGATGCTCTGGATCTTCGGTCCCTGGAGATGCTGCTATTGAAGTGGGGTAAACACTGTTGCTATCATCCAGATCCAGGAGGTTCAAAGGTTTGCACCCCTGCTCAGAGCAGGGGACCTGACCACACACTTCACCATTTGAGGATGATCCTCAGTCCTCTCCTTACTTTTTCTCCCTGGTCCTGGAGGTAGAAAGGCCAAGCATGCTAAGGACAGGACAGCCCCTCAGGTTAGGGCGATTTTCAGCACTATTTCCTCAGGCATTAGCAGCCAGCTCCCTTGGCTGCTTCAGGACGTGGGAATATTTGTTATGGAAATTTTGTACAACATCACAACAGGGCCAAAAGCAGCCTACACAGGTCCTCAGTTAAACTCAGCAGCTGGCACAGAGCATATTCTCCTATAACTAAATTTGACCAGCAGAGTTCAACGGGCCACTAAACAGACTTTAAAGGCCTCCAAGCAACATGCCTTTCCATTTCCAGACAGTGAATGAGCACAAAGCATCAAGCTTAGACTAGTCCGTGACTGCAACCACAGTCATACACGAGTCAGCATCCAGATGGGCATCCAGAGAGGCATTTTCAAGCAAGAACACCCTCTTTTTCTCCCCATCATTTCTTAATGCTCCTCTTCAGCATTTTACCTGCATATTGCAGAAACCATCTCTTAAGGCAAATTCTTAGCTTTTGCTTACCTAAAAGAAATACTCCAGTACTTCTAAAGTAACACTTTAGAGTTATTAGACACAACTACAATGCCGGGACACTGCAGCCATCCGGAGCTTCCCTGTAGGAAGCTGCTTATTGCCATGGGAATGGGTGAGGGAGAAGAGGGCTGGAGCAGTTTGGAGGTAGGGCACAAAGCTCAACCAGGCTTCATCTGCATGCTCTGACTCCAGCCAGCATCTCCCCTGCTCAGTCTGCATAGGCCCAGCAGCACCTCTACGACCTCGGGTATTCACCTCCCAAGTCCTTTGCAGCTTAAACTCTGCTTTGTTCTCCTCCCTGCAGAAGTCCCCTACAGGGAAAGCACCTGTAGACGTGGCCTGCTGCTACCCTGCTAGAGCAATGGTGCACAGAGCATTCGTGGAGTTTGTTAGCTTTGAGTATGTGTAAGGCAACTATCATTCTCCAAAGCCTACTTGAACCAAGATGAAGAATAAACCTCTCCCATCTTCGATCTTAGGAGCCAAGCAACTGCAGGAGAGACAGCAGCCTTTTAAAATCCAGTTTCCTGTGCTTAGATGCAGTCCGCAGAGTAATCAAGAGCTGTTGGGTAAAGATGGAGGAACATAAGCATATAGGAGCTTTTGACGCTCCACTAGCTAAAAACTGGATCATTCCTGGCTGCAGCAGTCTTTGGCTAAAAGCTCAGGCACAAGAGAGGCTGATCTCAGAATGGGTGTCTCCTGTTTTTTTTAAAATACGAAAGTAACTGATTTTTCTAAACAGTTCTGGACAGCTGGATGCTTAAAGCAGCAGCATAGATTTAGGTGCTTTCCTTTCCCTTTTCTTTGCTTCTCCTTAATGCAGCTATTGCAGTCACACAGGGAGAACCACCTGGGGCTGTGGAGACAGGCATACCAACAGCAGAGCAGAAGGGAATGCTGGAGCCCAAAACAAAGGATAACTGCAGCGGTTTGCATCAGTTGCAGGGATGCAACCAAGAGCTGGAGGGTCAGAAAGGAAGCAGTTGCAACAGACTTCCCCCCCCCCCTCCTCTCAAAGACCATGCAGGTAAATGGGTACTGACTATACTGGACAAAGACACAAGTGTTCTTTCCTGATGGTTGGAGCAATGGCATTCACCACCATCTGCAACATGGATTTGGTGCTTTCCTGCCCTTCCTCCTCTGCAGGACTGCAAGAAACGCTTTTGCTCCTCAGGAGAATTGAGGAAAGAAACATAAAATCTGGTACAGCAATAAGACCAGAAAATGAATCATATTTCTGGAGCCTGTATCAAATTGTACAAAGTTTACTAGCATCTTCCAAACTCTTTTGGAAGTTACTTAACACCCGAGATGAGGATAGCAGTGTTTTGCTTCCCTAGCCCAACAGGAGGATTGCATTGGACATGCCACTTGACTCCTACCTAACTTTTCCATCGTGGTCATGCTGGCCAGAGACGTGCACCAACAGCGGTGCTTGGTGAATGAGATATTTAAACCCCAATTCAAGAGCTAAATTCAAGCAACAGCAGAAACTTTTTTTTTATTAATGAAAGCAAGATTTCCTCAGAGGAGTGAACTGTTTCTGTAGTCTAAGCCAGCCTTCACAAGGGGCCAGCTACAGCTCAACGGAAGTTCACTACTGCTCTGCAAGGTTAAAGCAAGCTGCCAATACATTTAACATTTCCTTGTTTCTGCTCAACTGCAAACGTGGCGCGTGAAGCTGTGCCCTGGGATGGCTGCGGTTGGGCTTCAAGTCTGTGTTGCTCAAAAGGGGAAAAATGCCAGTCCCTGAACCAAGAACATCTGGATTCCTCTGCTGTCTCATCTGAATTACTTTAGTGCTCTGTGCTTGGCTCCTCAGCTCTGAGAAAGAGCCATTAGGGGGGAAAAAGGTAGTCCCCACCAAATGCATGCTATCAGGATGCTGAACCTGCTCTGGAGACCACTGCAACCTTTAAAGCCACTCTCAGGTTTGATGAGAGCCAGCCCTGCCACGTCCCATCATTTCAAGCCATCTGTTATCTCATTCTGACTCTGTAGCTGCCTCCGTTGTCTCACAAACCCAGCCATCCCCTTCATCCTGTGCCATGACCCATTTACACATGCTGAATGTGATCCTGAGTAACAGCTCACAAGTCAGTGGGATCTCTGCACTAATCCCAGTTTGGTCCAAGTTCCACCAGCTCAGTTCTTAGGCCAGCTACTAAAAATACAAAGGAATGAGACAACCTTCAGAACAGACTTAGTGATTAAGGTCTTAGAGGTGGGAAAGTGATTAGTATGAACAGGATAGAATTTCGAAAGTAAGTCTGAATTCATCTTTATATTAGATGCAACTTAAAATAGGCAAAAGGGTAATTTTTCCCTTTCCTGCAGCCAGGGAGAAGCAGTGTTCTCAAGAAAGCTGGCTCTCCTCTTTCTGAAGAGAAGTGCTACCCTCTAGTGGGGCTGGCTGAGAAAAGCTTTTCTGAAACTTTTTCTCCACCTCAAGGCAGGAATCAAAGCGGAGAGAGGACAGACTCCGGCATACTTGATTTTCTTTTTTTTTTTTCTTTTTAAATCAACTGGCAAAAAAAATCCTCCACAAAACCCCACAAGTCATTTGAGAACTCAGTTTTGGGGCCAGGTTGTGTCCTGCTGATGCCTACTATAGCTCAAGGCAAATGCAAGAACAGCTCCATGTTTTCAACTGAGAGGCTAGGGGAAAAAAAAAACAAACCCAAAACAGCCCACAAAAATCACCACCACCACACCCAAACACCTTAGTTTATCATACGCATATCCTGGGGTATAAATCTGCCCAAGGAAATGTTCAACCTTTCATCACCAACCTGCTACGCCCAAGAGTGCTTGGCAAGCCTGCGACATAGTGATGTCCCAGCATTTAACATGCTGATCGCTACCACACTGTGAGCTCCTTGGAGAAGGCATAACAGAAGCAGGCTGCTCACATGTTTTATCCCCAAACTGTAGTTTCTGCCCTTTTCTTCTCCGCATTCTCAGCTGACAGCAAACAAGCCACCTTTGTGCAGAGCGGCTGACACCTACCATATTCTCCGAAGACCAGGTACGTGGACTTCTTAAGCTGCACAATCCAGGAGACAACTTTCACACCAAGCCAGATCAGCAGCATCCCCAGCGTGGCATCAAGGATGAAATTAATAAGGTAGCTAAGAGCAGGGGAAAATTCAGGTTTCAGTTGTGTTCTTGAGCTGTATTCAAATCTTTTATCTCATTATGGGCATCCATAAAAACCCCCAAGATTTCAAAAATCCCCGCTTAAGAGTCCAAGCTCACTTTCTTTGTCTCTGATTGGATTTACCTATAGCCTTACCAGCAATTTCTTAGTTTAAAAGCTTGTGCAGCAGAGAAGGGAGCAGGCTCCACCAACTCTCTGGCATTGCTCATTTATTCATACAGCATTAAATACTTTCTGGGCTAGCCTTGCTTAAGAGTTACCCCAAAAAAGGAGGCTTTCCATTTGCAGCATCTTTTCTTCTTATTAGGGTGAAATCCCAAGTTTCAGGGAAACAGAACCAAACATTTTTGGAATTTCATACAAGAAAATGGAAGCTTCTTGGATACCACAGCTGCTCTGCAAACTGTGCAGCAGAAGAGGCAAAAAGTCAATTTTACTGAGCAGCTGCAAGAGGCTCCTATGAGCAGAGATGCAGACTGAGAGGGAGAAAGCCTTGGGGGAGGCAACAAGCCTTGGATCAACAAGAGGCATCCTGGGGTCCCCAAAAGTCTCTGGTTCAGGGTCCCCACTGCAGATCCAGGAGCTGAACCCATCCCCACCAGGAGATTTGGGCCTGATGGGTTTGCTCCACAGCTTTGGATATTTAAGCCTCGTTGGACAGAGCACCAGAGGCGGGAGACCTGCAGGGACCTTCTGGGGACTGCAGGGTCCAAACTCTAATCCAGGGCTTGGTATTTTAATGAACTCCAGAGAAAAAAATACCACTCAGACTAATGTTTTCTGGCCAGTTTTCCATTATTGGAACATGTTCTGCCAGATCAGGCCAGATTTCTACAGCATGAAGAAAATATGAAGCACAGAGCTACAGGAATGAACATTTCCTTTTCCAGAACTTGATACCGCCTCTCAATAAAAGATGCTGAAAATAACAATCTGCTTTTGATATCCATTTTGAAAACATGACATTAAGTTTTTCTACATCCAAAGGCTCAGACTAGCTTATTACAGTTTCCAGCTGCTGAAGTCAGAGTACTCCGATACAAACATGAGGCTCTGGTGGTTTACACTGGGCAGGACATGTAGCATATGAGCCTCAAAGCCCAGAGGCAGGGCTTTAGAGTTTTAAGCTGCCTGGTTCAGGCAGCACAGGGAAACGTAAAACACACATTAGGGGGAAAAAAAACCCCAAACCAAACCCAAAACCTGAAGAGCACAGCATAAGCACAAAACGGTTTATTTTAAAACAGTGTCTGTTTAAAAAAAAACAATGATGAATCATATTAGAGTTTATATTTAGCCCCAGCCAAACTTGTGTCTGTTTAAAGAAACATATCAAGGTGCGGCACTTTAATATACAAAGAGGAGATGGGCCAGAAGGTTTTCAGCAGCATTTTGAAGCCTAGAGGAGTTTCTCAAAGCAGGATGAAGTTAATTCTGAAACTAAATTTGCAGCTGCGAAGTGGCTGGTCTGAAGTAAAGGTGGCACTTCTACGTTAAGTCTGGGGGCTTTCTAAGCCAGACTTCAAACAGGACTATGGGAATACATGTGGTAGGTGCAACTGAATATCAAAAAAAAAAAAAAAAATCCTTACATTGGACAAAGGCCTTCAGCCACACAGTTAGGAAAGCATTCTCAATATTGCTCTGAGACCAGCCAAATTGCAAACTCTGGTGTGCAAAGAAATGGCACATTTAACAGTTGCAATCGCATGGGGCACCACTGCATTATTTACTGCAGCTTTCTGCCACTATATTTCAAGGTGCTTTTAGTCCTCAGAAAAGCACACTCACACTGCCTCATCTCCATCAGACCAGGAGACTACAAAGACCAGGAGACAACCCAGACCCTGAAAATAAGCTCAGCATGGTTTATCCCCACCTAGTACTTTAAATGGATCAGTTTCCACCGTACGTGACGTTTTCCAACAGGCTTGCTTCCTCCTTTCACAGATGTAGGACATGAATGCAAGCACCTTGTGTACTTACAGAGAGCAAGGGTCCTCTTCAGTGAGATCCGACAGAAAAATATTGGCAAAGTGGATGAAGAGGGCACCTATTGCTTGCTTGGAGGTATCATAAAACCTGGAGAGAAAAAAAAAAAGGCATAAAGATCTGTGCCCTGGAGCACAGCAGCCTAGCAGTCACCCAAGTGAAGGCCCTGCATGGATCTGCTTTCCTCTAAGATGAATTCCTGATGAGCAAGAAGTTGTACATGGCAAAAATGGACAGTTTGGCTGACTCCAAATACTTAAGAAAAAGAGAGAGCACTTCAGCATGTAGCAGCTCAGCCTTGCAGATCTGCACCTGACACTCGCTCCCGAGTTCTAGCCTGCAGCGAAGGGCAGTTCACCGTCCAGTGCCCAGCCCAGCCTCGGTTTCTCCAACCAGCAGTAGGTGCAGGGAAGGTGTTCAGCTACTTAAAATTTTTGCACCTGTCCACAGGGAATTGGATTGAATTCCCAAATTTACTTTACAGGAAGAACCAAACTGAGGAGACTAACGGGCTTTTCATCACTAACATCGCCTGGTAGCTCCGTGCTGCCAAGGCAGCCTGACCATACGCTGAGCCCACCCATACGCCCACCTCTGGGCAGCCAATAAATCCGACAATACAGAGATGCTTTGTAGAGATGTCCGAAGCTGACAGCAATACCCAGCTACCTTACATCAACACACAGCCAAACACGTTGCCTGGTCTATACCTGAGCTGGCTCAGGGGACACTAAAGTGATTAATCGGATTTAAGAACAAAACTTGACCCTGTCTGGGAGACAGCCCGTGTGCAGATATGCCAGCAGTTTGGAGAGGACCATAACCTCTTGGTTCAGTCACCTACAGTAAAAACAAGCTTTTCTGGAGGAGCTACGCAGGGAATTTTACTTCTAGGGAGCATCAGCTACTTTATGGAGGTTTCCTTGGGAAGCGGCAGCAGAGCGTTTCATTTAATGACTAAATACCATGCATGATATTCAGCGGGCCTAGAAGATTGTTGGTATAAGAGGAAAATAATATTATAGATACATGGTCTTTTCAAGCTCCAAATTAAAAATCTCACCATATCCTCCAGGGACGCCTCTCTTCCTTCGGTTCCTTAAATCGTTTTACTGCAAAGAAAATTAGAGAGGTTACATTAACCAGCAGAGCTGAACCGATACACGTGTAGTCTGTGCTGATCTTCAATGCAATAGCAGTCAAAAAAAAATCTGGAGGACCCTCAGCATGTGCCAGTCTAAAGCTGAGCAAAGGCAAAGGACCCAGGTCCAAAGTAACCAAAGGCAATGCATGCACCCACAGGTCAGAAGGATGAACAGCAGAGGTGTTTGGGAGGTAGGTGTGTGCTTCTGGCATCCTTCAGCAGCAGCATTTTCATGCCATGAGAAGTGATCTGAGGGAAGCTAGGGAGGGTTCACCACTGCCTACCAGTTCTGATAAGTCTTCCAGGCAAATTGAATTATGGTAGTGACAGTGAAATCATATGGCCCAAGAGTCCATTAAGCTTTTGAGCCACAGCAGCCACCTCCTCCTTGCAACTAACAGGACCAGAGGACCTTCGAGGAAGCAGGACCTTGCACACATCTCCAGCATAAAGGTACCACTGCCAAGCCCCGAAATCCTGTGAGCTGGCAAGGCTCCAAACTTGTGCCAACTAATATTAACACATTCTTCCATTACACAACATTTTGCATGCCCACTGGCTACCACTGTGGAGCAGTAGTCTGAGACACATTCAAGGTCAGGTTGGACGTGGCTCTGAGCAACCAGATCTGGTTGAAGATGTCCCTGCTCATTGCAGGAAGGTTGGACTAGATGAGCTTTAAAGATCCCTTCCAATCCAAACTATTCTATGGTTCTTTAAATGAAGTCCCTCCGGCCATAGATGAGTTTGCTCCTTGCAGCCTGTCAGGTCTCTCCTCCTCCAAGGAGTCCTCCAGTGCTGTCTATTGCGGTTGCTGCTCTGAGCTTTCTCTAGTTACTACCTGGAGGTAACAAGTTGGATTTTTACCTAGTTTTGCTCAGAGTGGGGTCTGACCATTGCAACAGCATCTCAAAGGGCCTCAGTTAGTTTGTCAGAGATTTGATGCTCTCCTGGGGTTCAACCAGCTTTTACATGCGCAAACAGGAGCTGCTAATGGAAAAGCACCAAGTACCACATCCCATGCAGAAGTCATTTTTGACTGTTTTGCTGTCATTCCAGCTAGGAGTCCATTTTAGAAAGTACCAGCTCCCAGGACAACTCTTCTCCCTTTAAACCTACAGGTACCAATGCTCTGGAACAAGCAGACTTGGGAGAGGCTTTTCCACTACATTCATTATTAATTAGAAGAAAAAACACCGCAAAAGTAAAGGGCATTCAGTGGCACTGCCTTGCTTCATGGTAAGGTTGCTCACAGCTACATCTAGAGCTAGAGGCATCATCATTACAGCTGCTGCCTCAAGCACGCTGCCTCCAAACCTCAGGCCGACATGGAGGGTGCAGACCCCCAACCTTGCCTCAGCTGCTGGAACCACTCTCCTCCTCACCAACAAGCTCAAGATGGGCGGCAGGTTAAATCTGCTGCAATCAGTTCCCAAACACACTGCCAGCTTGAACAGGATTCAGAGTTCAAAATAATGACCTGTGACTTTTTTGAGGGAAATGGAAAAAAAATAATAATTCAGTGCATCCTCTCTAACTCCTGACAGTCCAGCCAGCGATGCAAGCAGAGCGGCTGCTTGGTGGTGCCATCTAGTGAAACCAGGAGCCTGAAAGCACATGAGCATGAATCAATGTGCTATGTACAACGCTGTTAGAGAAACCACCCCAAGAGTACGTATTGTAAGTGTTAATCACCAAATCCTTCTGTACATTCCAGCTGTGTCCGATACCAGGCAGATCACTGCGATGAGTACTGAAGAGTACACAGACTGCAGAAGCCCAAACAGTTAACCTATTTTATCATCACCAAGCCATCACCCTTGCGAGCCCCGAAGCCCACTCTGCTCCTTTGAAAAGCAACCAAAAGCCAGAACAGACACACACCATCCCACTTGTCACAGCTGTTCTTTCTTCATCCCCCCCAGCTACATGTAATCAGCCACTGCCTTCACATTTACAACCAACAAAGGGACTTTTTTCACTGCTGACAGTTCTTGGCACATGAGGACGCTTTCCAGGGCAACTTGGGGATATGAAGACAGTGACCCAGAGTGCCACAGATGAAAGCAGGGACATCAGAGCCACATGCTTCTGCCTGCTCTCCACTGGGGTAAGGAGATGCACTTTTATAGACATGAGTTTCCTTACTGCCTGTGGGAGGAACAGGGCACGAGCAACACTTCTGGTCCATCTTAGATCATTAACACTGCTGACAAGGCCAGCGCAATTTTAAACACAACTTGGTATCCAGCTCTCTTTCCAGATTCACACTCCACTCGCTGGTTAGTCTTTCAGTTAATGAAATGGTGGAGAAACTAACAGCTTCTGTCCAAGTAAAAACTGCCCTTTTAGAGCCAGGAACTGATCTAATCCAGGCACACCACAGTAGCTTGTACCATGGGCATCCCATAAAATACCCACAGGGAATCTGAATGACTCAAGTTATAACCTGAAACAAGGCTTTTTCCTCTCCTGCTTGGTGGGGAAATACACAGCTTTGACAGCACAACTCGTACAGGCTCCATGTACCAGAAGGCAAACTCACCTCCAAAAGCAGAGTCAGTAAAGGCTGGGAAGAAGCACCAAAACATCAGCTGGATACAGCTGATTTCCAGATAATGGGCTCTTTGCTGTTCTGCATCTAGACAGTAATTAACTGATCTGTTCAGTCCAGCTGTACATGAGCACTCAGCCTGCCAGCTGGAGCCCCACCATCTGCCCCAAGGGACAGCCTGGGCTCATTCCCCTGGGAAATGCCTTCCCGGTCCAGCCTGGAAGGATGCAGGAACTTTCCTGCCAGGAGCCTTGACATTTCAGAAGTACAACTTCGTACTTCTTTTACTGGCAAGGTGACGGGGTAATATATGAAAAGACAATCCCCTTAGCCCCAAGACTTCAGTCAGGCACATGCAGGGTTTTTGGTGCCACTCTCAAATCCATGGGAAAACAGCACTCCAGTGACCTGGTCCGCTATTGCCATTAACGAGTAACAAAGCGGCAGTCATGTCAAGTCACACCAGGCATTGCTGCAGCGGTTTGTGTCCTATCCCTGTCCAGAAAAAATGCCTGGTTTCCCTTATCCAGCTGAATCCCACCACGAGATATCCCTGCAGCAATGACTTCCATCAGCACAAACAAGGTCTGTCATCACTGATGCCCTTCAAAGGGCCATTTCCATTTCACCCACTCACAACCAAGAGACCCATGGACCAACTAAGCTGTTTGAGTGGCCAGAAGAATTTAAAGCGAACCTAATAAGCTTGCTGAGCTCATGGGGCAAAGAGCATGATGCTGCAGAGAAGCTGTTGGAGGGGTCTGCAGTTCACCAGGCCAGCCAGCTGACCACTAGCCCGACCGCGAGAGCGCCAGGGATGGTTTTCATTATTGTCTTAATGAGAAGTGACATGTTATGTATCCACAGCCACTCAGGCTAGAAATACAGTAATTCCGTGACAAGTAAGAGGTAGGAAGTTAATGGTGTGGTGCCTTGTTGAACACAGCTTGTCATGCCTCATTAGATTTAAGAGAGTTATCCGAGGCTGTGTAATTATCAGAGACAGTAAAACTGTTGTATTAAAGATAAAAGCTAGTATTATAGAGAAATAATTAACTGCTTAATAGTGCATTTACTGTGCAGAGCTGCAGCAGGCTGTCTCCAAATTAAACCAGAAATCCAGCCAAGATTACCGGAGCTTAAACAGGCAGCAGAGTTGTTTGGTAGCTGTGACCCAGAGGTTGGGGGTGACGCTAAATCCACATAAAAGTAGCACCAGGTCTTTGAAAACTCAAGGAGCTGATGAAGTCCTCTTTGAAGCAGCACTGTTTCTTTTGTGTTTTGGGAGCACAGTAGGGCTCTGGAGCAACAGGCTGAGCAGCAACTGTAAAGTGTCCCTCTCCTCTTCCAAGCCCTGCAGAGAGCCAAGCCATGGCACGCACAGCCACAGGCTCAGCTGGCTGGGCTTGGAGAAAGGCTGAAGTCTCCTTTGCTCTTCTCAAAACGTGTCTCCACTCACTGGGGTCAACTCAGTTTTCCACTGGCTGTAGGCATGGGTTTGCTACCATGGCTTAGACAGATCAGTCCACCCTTAAGATTTATTTTAAGAAAAGTTGTGCGTGCTTATGCACGCATCAAGCAAACCAAGAAGTGTGTGATATTTAAGTTCTAGCACCTATAACCAATTACAAATTTAGTTTAGTGCACACAGAGCTACACAAGGTGAGAGAGAACCCCCATCCAACTAGATTCAAAATGAGATTAGCGTGTACTGGGTCCACACCAGAAGACAACAGGAATTTGTCTTCCCAACAGTGCTACCAGCCACAGCATTGATTATTTTAACCCTGCTTCCCTTCTCATCTTTGTCCATTTGTAAAGCGAGCTGGCTTTTGCAAGGAAGAAATGTTACTGCACATCTCTATAGCTGAGGGATCTTCCCAAACTGCCAGATACCGGCAAGCCTAGTTAGGGCAGCAGTCTGGAGCACACCACAGGCCAGGAAAGCACAGGTCCCCCAGCTTTCTGGCATACATTTGCTCCTCATGGACCCACATATATAGTCATTGCTTTTTAAGTCTTGGCAAGCACGCTATGCACACACAGTAAGGACTCCCAGTCTCACTTCGTGCCTCTCCACATCATCACTAAACAGGAAACTAGCCCTAGTAACATATGAAGCAAGTAAAATTCACGTGAACCTTTAGATTCTCTCCCCAAGTCTTTCTAAGGGGAAGAAAACACCAGTGGAAGTACAGGCAAGCTTTCAGACAAATCTTTGAAGTCTAAAAGCAGCAACGAACCTCAAAGCTGAATGCAGGCTGGGAACAATTGCTCTGGGGCTGACTTCAGGCAGGGAAGCTTGAGAAATCAGCCTCAACTCACACTTTCACTGGTGGTTGTATTAAGTCTGGATGTTTGCAGCATGTTTAAGGTGAGCCCTAGCTCATGTTGATGGCCTACCGAGTTGCCCCTTTCATCACAGAGCAGAGCTACTTGTGTTCTGAAGAGCAGCAAATTTGGGAGTTGTGTCAAGTCAACTACCTCTCTGACAACACAAAACCACCCAGCAGCGCGTACTGCTGCTGCAGAGACATCACAGGTCGATAGGAGATGCTGCGTGAAATAAAGCTGAACACAGCATGGTCATGGCTGAGGGTCCTTGTAACAGGGCAGGATTCTACAGCAAGCACCACGAAAAAACAAGCTGCTAAACAGAGGAAGATGGAGACTGCTTGTCCAGATTCTTCCTGCAGGACCCAACCCTGCACTGAACCCATTTCAATCTGATCCTGAATTATTCCACTTAAATTTCAATTAACGGTAAAGTGGGTGGATGTCAACAGTAAAATAGTTTACACTGTAGAAATGAAGCCTTTCTGAAGGAAATGCAAAGACAGTCCTCAAGAACAACAAAAAGAAGCATCATGAAGTCCCAACCTGAAGCATGCAGGCTGCTCCAAGGTGCACAGACCTGCTGCAGCATGGAGGAAGTGCTGTGTGACCATTTAGACTTGCCAAATGGTCCAAAGCATCTCAGGAAAAGGCTGGGCAGATGGGAAGATGCTCCTAGAAGAGTCAGAAGAAGGGGACCCAGGTCTATCCCATTAAATAGGCGTAAAGCACCACTGAGATGACAGCCTGACTTCTTGAGTTGGTGTCCTCATAAGTTACCACTCTCCCCCTACTTGGCTCCAGTTACTGCAGACAAAAAGCCATGAAGTTAAACAAAAGGGAAGGAAAATTAGTGACAATTTGAGAGATATACTCTGCCCATGGCTGAGAAAGGGCAGGGCAGGAAACAAAATACTCCCAGGCCCTTCCTCTTCACTCAGGGACAATAAGGATTATATACACTTGAAACTCCCTGAGGGCCACCAGGCTGGGTGGAAGTTGGACACCTGAATAAGAACCTGTGAAACGTAAAAAAAAAAGTTTTGGAGGAGAGTCTTTCATTATAGATCTGTAAATAGTCAGAAAACTAGAAGATAAAAGCTCAATGACAGCTGTCCTCACTTTTTTTTTTTTCAGAGTAATAAGAGGGAGACGTTTATTATGGTGTTTTCTTGATGCAGTAGAAAGGGGACAGCTTTGCCTGCCCTATACACATATATTTCCCTGAAGTTACCCGAGTCTGCAGCAATGCTGTCCCACAGTCTACTTCTGTTTTTAAACAAGTTATCTGATTATTATAATCAATTAAGACAAGGACAGCAGCAACCACCCAATTCCCTCGTGCTGTTCCTCGCTCCATTCATGGTGGAGCACTCCTGTGTGTAATATTCTCCCTGCATAGACCCCACGCTGCATTCAGACCGCTCCACTGCAGATGTGTGCATCAGCACAGGTGCCTTTTACCCCTCTTGGAAATAAAAACCCTAATTTAGGCAGAATTAGCTGCAGTAGCAACTAGCTGCTGATTAGCAAAACAGACTACTAAGCCAGGTTTCTACAAAATTAAAGGGGGAAACTTACGTCCCTAGGAGAAGCTTAGCTATGCTTGGCTGAGAGTCAGACCATCTCCTTGATAAGTCTTACTGCCATCAACCAAAGGATTCAGAAGTTGAGGTTTGGAAGGGAGATGTCGACTCAACAGACAAAGCTTTTAGGACTTTATTTACTGGCGACACAAGCCTGACCCCACCAAGCTCAGCGACAGGCCCCAGAGGATGAATACTGAAAACGAACCTGACATTAGAAGCACTCAGAGAAAGCCCTGCTGCGTTAATACACTTACATTTCGAATGGTCCATCAAAAATAAAAGCTGCAATGCCCAGAACTGGTTATGCTGTCACCTGCTTTGCAAAGAAGGGCTAGCTAAATTGCCTACTGTAAAGCCCATCTCTGGGGCAATATTGCACTAGCAAGAGGGTCAGGACTTTATTTCTGGCCTTTGCAGAAGAGGACTCAGAGCTACTGTACCAGGGAGGAAACAGCAGCTCTTCCCCTGCCCAACCTCCATGTTATTTATAGGCAGTATAGTCTCCAATAACACATTTCAACCTATTTTGAAGAACACACCCTTTCCCAGGCTTTTTCCAAGCCCCAGGCAGGAAAGAAGCCAACATGCAGGATACAGAGGCCAAAACCCTGGGCTCTGCACTATTCTTAGCCTGAGCATGCAGCTACTCAGACAGTTCAACCTGAGACACAATGGGAGGAAGCAGTAGCCACTGTTTGCAGAGAGCAGCCAACATGCTGCTTGTGAGGGAAGTGCATGGCCAAGCTGGAAAGGCTCAAAACATATACCCTCCATCAGTTCAGCAGATGAAAGATGGATGCAGTCCATCAGAGCAGCAAAAGTCCTGTCTTTTGGGATTTTCCTTTTTTTGGGAAAAGAAACAGATTGCTACTGACTTACAACCTCTAGTCTGCACTAGATGTATTTAGTCATTCCCTCCCAAATACCCTTGTACCAATGCTTCAAGAATATGCATCTGTAGCAAAACTGGCAGAGGGGATACTTTAAGGAAGGAATAGGAATGGAGAGCGTGTTCTAGGTTATCTGGGTCTTCAAGACATGAGGCAGCAGGGAAGTATATAGATTGAACTAGCTCCTACTGAAGATATCCAACTATTGCTGGGCTACTCCACAGCATCTTTCAGATAAGAAGAGTTTATTCTGGGTTAGGGTGCTCTCACTTGCAAGAAGAGCACGTGTGAACAGCAGTGTGCTGGTTTTGGCTGGGATAGAGTTAATTTTCTTCACAATAGCTAGTGTGGGACTCCGTTTTGGATTTGTGCTGAAAACAGTGCTGATAATACAGGGATGCTTTAGTTACTGCTGAGCAGTGCTTATACAGAGTGAAGGCTTTTTCTGCTCCTCACCCCACCCCACCAGCACGTTGGCTGGGGGGGCACAAGGAGCTGGGGGGGGACACAGCCGGGACAGCTGATCCCAACTGACCCAAGGGATATCCCACACCATATGGCGTCATGCTCAGCATATAAATCTTTGGGAAGAAGAAAGAAGGGGGGACATTTGGAGTGATGGCGTTTGTCTTCCCAAGTCACCGTTAGGCGTGATGGAGCCCTGCTTTCCTGGAGATGGCTGAACACCTGCCTGCCCACGGGAAGGAGTGAATGAATTCCTTGGTTTGCTTTGCTTGCACGCGCGGCTTTTGCTTTACCTATTAAACTGTCTTTATCTCAACCCACAAGTTTTCTCACTTTTACCCTCCTGATTCTCTCCCCCATCCCACCAGGGGGGAGTGAGCAAGCGGCTGTGTGGGGCTTAATCACCAGCTGGGGTTAAACCACAACAAGCAGGCGCTCAGGAAGCTGCTGCTGGAGCAATGGCCCTATGCAAAGTCCTGCATGGTGCTGCACACTGGAGCTGCCGGGCTGATACAGGTGGACCACAAGAAATAGTTCTGTTTTTTCCTAACCAAAAAAAAAAAAAAAGACTTGGACATCTTTCCTCTCCGATATCTCACTTAACAGCTGTTCCTCTTCCCTTTCTTGTGTAGTTCCTGATGTTGTTTAGCCCATCTATTCCTATTCCTCATACAAATCCAGATTCATCTGCAGGTTCAGTGCGGGGAACCCCCAGAGCAGCACCACCTCCCCATCATCCACCCTGCAGACACAAGCCAAGAGCCTCAGCTGGAGCATTCATCCATCTGGAGACCCTAACTGCCCAAACAAAGGCCACACAGTACTTTGGCATGGTTCTCAGTTTCAAGCTCTACCCTGTATGTCTTGTTTCTATGTGGATTTTTCCAGCTATCATTATAGCCAAGTGCCAGGTGGTCATAAACCATAGCTTTGAGTTAACAAGCATTAGTCAGGCTTTGCACATTGGGAACAGGGCACATTATCTGATGACACAGTAGATCTTACAGGAGACCTGGATTGGGGCTGGGCTCTGGCTCAAATGCAGAGTGTGTTATTTAACTCTGTCCTGGGGGAGGCAGTAGTGAATCTCTCCCACATAAAGCATCACTACATTTCAGGTCAGTCCCTTGAAAAATGGGTTTTAAACAGGGAATGCTGTATCTTAGGACCGTAAGATTTGAGATCATCAAGAGAACAACACCTGAAGAATGAAGTGATGCAACTGGGCTGGTAGTTATCATCCAAGTCTGTCTGCCATACCGTTTTCTCATAAACGCTGTTAAAAAAAAAAAAGACCCCTGGAAGTTTAACAGACTCCTCCCAAAAACTTTACTTGCTCCATCCCTTAATTACAGAAGACTACTTTCCCTGTAAAGTTTCTTGTACAGACTTAACAGTCACCTATAGTATCAACTGTTCACCACCTGTTGCAGAACCAATTCAGCAAGCTGTAAGGTGCTTCACAGGCCTTGGGTTACAGATAACTTTTCATGCAGTTCCAGTTTGCCCACTCATTTCTCAGCTGACCCAACCCATTTGTTCCTACAGAAACCAGGAACCTCACAATCTTCACTTAGCACGCAGCTTTCACTGCTCGGTTTAGCTGTTCAAAAGGTGACTTCCAAGAAGAGGTCAACGTAATCAACAGCCGAAATTCAAAAGCTTTGTAGAAAGCTGCGTTCAGCTTAATGAAGCACATCAAGTGCTGCACAGACCGTCCAGCTTACAAAGCACAACGTGCGTTTTCAAGCTCAGCCAGTTTTCAGATGTACTGGAGCAGAAGAAAAATGTCTTGAGAGTCCTGCCACGTGTAGCTTTTTGCTTAACCCGCAAGCCTACATGTAAATTGCTACTGCGGTCCGCAAAGCCCTGTGCTTCGCGCCTCCAGAGACACGGTTAATCTTTGTAGTTTTCTTTTCCCCTAGAGGGAAAAGCATCTGCAGTGGTGAAGTTCCCATTTAAATATAGATGTTTATGAATAATCAAAATCAAACACAGTTATGTATTTGTGTTACAGGAAGCAAAGTCAGCGCAGCCGGTCTTGGGCACGGTAAGCCTGTAGTGCTCTCGGGTCCTGAGCAAATTTATTTCAAAACAGAATGAAAGTCTGGACAGATCAAGCGCTCTACCATTCCTGACATGGACTCACACCACCACCCACCCTTATGAGAGATTTTCAGTGTAAAAGTCAAACCACCGCACAGAAAGCACTCAGGGTAATTTTGAAGCACAGAAACAGTGCAGCAATTCAAACCATGTATAGCAACAAGTCTGAACTCAGCACTGGGGCAGGATCATAGAATGCTTTGGGTTGGAAGGGACCTTTAAAGGTCATCTAGCCCAACCCCCCTGCAATGAGCAGGGAAATCTTCAACTAGATCAGGTTGCTCAGAGCCTCCAACCTGACCTTGAATGTTTCCAGGGATGGGGCATCTACCACCTCTCTGGGCAACCTGTGCCAGCATTTCACCACCCTCACTGTAAAAAATTTCTTCCTTTTATCTAGTCTGAATCTACCTTCTTTTAGTTAAAGCCATTACCCCTTGTCCTATTGCTACAGGGCCTACTAAAAAGTCACAGAAGGTTGCTTAAGTTTGACTTATCTGATGGAGATGAGTACCACAGCTTCCACCAATCCCTCTCGAAGTTCAGACACTTCCATACGCTAGGATGCTGTTTCCCATTTTCACTAACCAATTGCCCACCCTTCTGGAGAAAAAAAAGCACTGGAAGGTCAGCTGGTAAGTCCACGGGGACCAGGAAAACACCAGCAATGGGGTGATACTTCTTCATCAGCTATTTTCCACCACAGTCAAGAGCCACTGCTTCTTTTACAGTCAGTCTGCCAAACTCCTGTTCTGTGGCCCTGCCTCAGGAGAAACTACTTGGACGAGAGTATAAAACATCACCCTGCTTGCTAACAGCACACCTCCATCACCAAGCCCTGCCTGGGGGGTCAGCACCAGGGTCCCCACTGCAAACAGCTCTGCCTTCTCGGGCTAAGCTGAAGGCAAGATGTGCTGGAAGAATGCATCCAGCAGTGATGTGCACGGGGAGATAAAGGGACACTGCTGTCACATCAGGCAGGATCAAGCCATTTTCAAAAGTCAAGCTGAAAATCAGGTTTCACTGTGTGAAGAGGGCTATGGAGCTCAGTGCAGTACAGCTCTCCCTGCCTGGCAGTATGAACTCTCTCCAAGAGCTAAATCTATTTTGACACCTGCAGCACAAGTGCAACTAAACCTCATTCAGGAGCTCAGAGGGCTGCCAAGACAGTTTCAGGAAGAGAAATAAATGTTCTTAGATGTCCTCCACGCTGTTTGTGGTAGAGTAGAAAACAAGTATACCAGCTCCAAGGAAAGCTTTTTCCATTCACAATGGAGAAAAAGATCCTTTAACTCCCAAAAATCTGTTTCTCTTGCACGCCAGTTAACCCACAAGGGTGGATATGGCTAAAATTTCTACATAAGTTCTCCCCCCATTTCAAAGGGTTTTGCTGTCCAGGTTGCAAATTTGGACAAGTTTTTGCTAGTCTACAACCCCTTCCTCAAAAAAAAAAAAGTTTTAAACTTAGATAGCAGCAACTGCAGGGACTCAACCCCCAAATCACACTCAGCATCTGCAGCTGACATAACTGCAACATGCTTTCTCCACTCACCTGAGTGATGATCAAGGCAGACCAATAAAAACTACTTCAGATGGGATTGCACAATTATCCACACTCCTCCACATCATGACCTCCCTAAGGGCAAGTTCTTGCACAGGAAACTGGATTGCCACACACACGCAGCCGCTAGGCTTTACTGCCTCTTCTTTCAAGTATGTCTTAGTTCTTGCAGCAAGTGTCCTTACAGCCAAAGTGCCTCCAAAGCCACTGCAGACAGGTGGGAAGGATAACAAACCATTTTCATTTGGTTACCAAATGGGGTAGAGTTGCACCCAGAGCAAGCCCTGGACCACACTGGAATTAGGCCTGACTACAGCTCTAAAGACCTTCTTGCTGCAAAAGCAAGAGAGGATTTGTACACACAAAGGAACTCTGTCACCACTATTGCTCATGGTAGTTGGCCAGACTAATATAACCACACTAAACAGCTTTCCTGATTCCCTACCAAGGCTGGGTATCATTTACTTCTGGGTCCTGTTTTCACCACATGAAGGACCCATTTCATGTACTCCACAGCAATGGGGAGCAACCATCCAACTCATCCCGTTACAGGGAAACAATTCCCTCTGCTGCCCAAGAACTTTTGCTCTAAATCGACCATTTTGTAGCCTTTGCAACAGGCTAAACTGGCCTAAAGAAACTTAGTGGGCTATTGTAGTAAAATTTGAAACCATAGGTGATGGCTCCATTTTGCCACTCTGTTCTCTTCCAGGTTTGCATACAAGCTGTGCTTCCTACAACCCAGACATGCACTGGACACAGAGCATCAATTCAGACCATCGTGAAAGACTGACTTCCTGCTCCATTGGGTTCTCCTACCAGCTTGGCAGGAGACAATCTTTCCACAGCCCCAAGAGAGAGAAATTTAAGGACACAAACTCTTCTGATAACAACATACAAACTTATCCTTCCTGCAACGTGCCATGCTTGGGACCCACATTCTGCATGTACCCTCAGTGAGGACATCCCATGGACAAGCACCTGCAAAACTTTGCAGAACACCACATTATCGTTACTCTGAGTTCCTCTCGATGTTTCCAAGTACTCTGAACAGTACTGGCACAATTTGGAAACCTTATCTATTCAAATTCAGGTGCTGCTATAGCTAAGTGCTATAGCTTATACTATAAAGCAGAAGAAATGCAAAAGGCATTGGCTTGGGTTCAGATAGTAATTGAATTTCCACTCGCTGACCTGCAAGACCGAGCAAGCTGGCCTGCAACATCCCATTAAAGCAGAAATCACAGGCATACAAACGACTGAAATACACATCCAGGAACGTCATAGTACTGAAGGAAGAAGTATCAAAGAAGGGCTGATGCTGAGTCCAGTGACAGTAGTATCCCAAGATCTAGATAAGGCAGTCATCCAACTGGGACTGCCCAACTTGATGCTGGGCTGGATGGAACAAAGATGCAATCAAGGTTCTCAGGAACCTTTTTGACTCTGGACACACATCACCACCAGCTCAAGAGGCTCCCATACCTCCTGGCTGCTAGAGCCTTCTCCTCCCCAGGAGGCTGCCAACTGACCTGGCCACATAAATAGCCCAAAAGCTGCTTCAAAGCAAGCTATTGCCTAACGTAAAGTCGTTGGTAAGCCTGCTACAACTGTTGTGGGTTAGAAGTCTGCATACGAACAGCCCCAACAGCACATCTGAGAAAGCCTCCAGCTGGGAGTGTGTGAATGGGGCACAGATAAGAAACAGCTGGGGTGAATTAGGGACCACCAGCCCAGCTGCAGCTAGAGGAGGTGCTGCGGTTGAGATCCCAGGGCTGTAAACACATCTGCTTTTGGGGTCCCAGCCAGCAGTTTCCTCCACAGCTTTAGTCATGGAGCAGATTCACAATGAAACCGCATAGGATCAGCTTTCAGTTTCTCCTCGTTAACCATGAGGTTGTTAATGTTCAAGGAAACATTAGCCCTTGCACCGGGGGAGGACAACAGCTAGCCCAGGGTTGATGATGTGGTAGCAGGGGTTGTGTAGCCTTCATCCACAGGAATATTTTGATATGATTAACTGATGTCCTTGATTTTATGGGACACCCCATGGAGTTTACGAGACAATTAACCCATATGCGCACATCACTAAGGGGAACAGACACACAAAATTAATCTATTCTTACTGTCAATACTTGGTGAAACACAAGCAGTGAAGTGTTGCAACTGGGCTACTCCAGCTAGAAAAAGCTGTTAGTTATCACAGGAAGAACTCGTTGCAGTTTTCCCTGGCAGCTCGGTGTTAACCACAGCGCTGGAGCCTTTGAAAGCAGTTTCCAGAAGGCAGAGAGGGGCAAGCAAGCCTCAAAAATCTGCACCTACTTAGTCAGAAAACTTGAAGTTTTAGTTCACCGTCACCACAGACTTTTAAACAAAGAAAACAGATCATGTTCTGGCATGTTATTCAACTTGTGTTAAACCACTTAACCCAGAAGAGAACAACGCACATGTTGCTCTGAGTAAAATACAGCTGCAGCACAAAGCAACAGTACATTTTCTCGGGTTTTTCAGTATTAGTGTTCCCCCACTTTTTCTCGCTACTCAGCTGCTTTCTCTCACTACCATCCCTTCACAGTAATCAGGGAAACACATTCTCTCCATAACCTTCTTTCTCCAGCCTCTCGAGCCCTAAAACTTTACAGTTTAAGCAAAGTTAAACAAAACAGCATCACAAATCAATTAAGGGCACTATTACTCTAATCAAGCAGCACTGTGTCTGGCACCCACCCTGTTTTTGTTAGCTTCTTCCTCCTTGCAAACCATCGGGTTACACCATTAGTTTTCAGCCTTCATTAAAATTTTCTAAGTGAGTGAGTAATCGCTCATACAAGCGGAGTCGATCTTTACAGATTGTAGCTGCAAGTTCGTGGTGCTTCATTACCAGCAGATTAAGGCTCAAAACAAGAGTTTTAAGAACAAGCATCTGGCACCTTAACTGCCGGCTCAGTACAGTTGTAGCCACAAACTACCGCGCTCGCCACCGCTTTAAATCCTACGGGTAGATAACGCAAAACTCGGTGCTCATAAATGGGTACCCAAAGCCCCGAGCAGCGCTGCCCAGAGCCCGGCGAAGGTAAAGAGGGTCCCCACCGGCCACCCCCGCGGGGCAGAGGGACGCCAGCCCGGCCGAGCATCCCCCGGTACTCACGCATGAGGGTGCTGAAGGCGCAGAGGGCCAGCAGCGCCTGCAGCAACACGCCGAAGCGACCCAGCAGCGCGCCGCTGCCGCAGCCCTGCGCCGGGCGGGGGGCGGCCAT
>WAAD01014772.1:75152-104330 GCA_013389945.1 Fregata magnificens
TGGGGGAGTCCCAGTGGCGATAGTGGTGCTGGGCTGGTTGGGTGGCGGTCCTGTCAGTGTTTGGGATGCTGGGCTGGGGAAGGTCCAAGAGGTGTTTGGGGTGGCAGGATGGGGAGGTCCTGGTGGGGCTTGGGGTACCCAGGCTGGAGAGGTCCTGGCAAGGTTTGGGATGCTGGGCTGAAGGAGTCCTGGAGGTGTTTGAGGTGCCAGGTTGGGCGAGTCCCAGCAAGGTTTGAGGTGCCAGGCTGGGGGGTTCTGACAGGAATTGGAGTGCCAGATTGGGGAGGTCCCAGTGGGCCTTGGGGTGCTGGGTTGCAGGGGTCCTGGCAGGGTTGGGGGGAATCCCAGTGGGATTTTGGGTACCAGGCTGGGGAGGGTAGGAAGGTTGCCAGGGGGATTGGGGGTACTGGGCTGGGGAGGATAGAGAGAGTGCCAGCAGGGCTTGTGAGAACTGGGGGGGGGGGGACACAGGAAATCGCCCCAACAGGGCTTTGGGGGGGCTGGTCTGGGGGCATGGGTGTGGGCAGCAGCATCAGGGGTGCAGGCATGGGGTGAAGAGACGGATTGTCCCAGCAGGGCTTTGGGCGTGCTGGGCTGCGAGAGGAGGGGGATGGTGCTAATCAGGGATTTGATGGTGCTGGGCTGGAAGAGCACGGAGTCAGCCCTGGGGGGTTTGGGGCTGCTGGGCTGAGGGCTCCCAGTATGCTCAGGGCTGGAGCACTTGCCCTGGTTAGAGAGGCTGAGGGAGCTGGAGATGAGACAGCTTTGGGGACAGCCCATAGCAGCCTGCTCATCCTTTCGAGGAGGAGATCAGGAAGACAGAGCCAGGGGCTTCTCAGTGGCGCGTGGTGGGAGGACAAGGAACAACGGGCATCAACTGAAACAAGAGAGGATCTGGCTGGATGTAAGGAAAAACTTTTTCTCCAGGACAGCAGTGACACAGGCTGCCCAGTGAGGCTGAACAGGCTGTGTCCTTGGAATTTTTCAAGACTGGATTAAACCTTGAGAATCCTGGTCTGATCTCAGAGCTGACCCTGCTTTAAGCAGGAGATTGGACCAGACACTTCCCCAGGTCCTTTCCAACCTGAATTATCCTATGCTCCTATTCCTGTGGTCCGTGGCAAGATGATCTGAGACATTGCAGGGTCTGCTGATGGGGTCAGGATCTCAAACTGCAGCCTCAAACCTCTTTTTTTTTGCTACTCTGTGTAATACTGGTCCCATCCCCCTTTACAGCCTCTCCCCCAGAGGGTAGGTTTCATTTTCTCTCTCTTTTCAGCATACTTGAGGCCATCTTTAGGGAGTACTGAGATCACGCGCTTGAGTTTTCCTCCCTGACTTTGAGAAGTAGGAGCTTGCATTTAGTTACAAAGCCAAAGAGGCTGCAAATCTCATCATATCATATGACTCTGAGCAACGGCCTTAAAAACAGCGGTAAATGTTATGAGGCAAGAAAATCATGGGAGCTGGCCTGCTTCCCACGTAGGTCCCATTTACAACACAGGAGGGAATTGTTTTATAAGTGAGCTTGGGAATCCCCTGTCCTGGCGAGGTCATTAGTGCCAGGTAGTTTGGGCAGAGGTTAGCCCTGGCCAGACGGGCTGGCTGGAGGCTTGTCCCTCCTCCAGCTGCCTGTTCCTGCCTGCACTGAAGTTCCCCAGCCCCTCAGCTGAGCCAACACATCCCCTGGTACCAAGATGCTGGCTCCACATCGCCGAAGTAAGCCCCATCAGAAATAGTCCCTCCTTTTTTTCAGGGCGAATTGAATTTTGGGTTGATGGATGTTCATTTAGCTCACCGACTTTAATCATAGTTTAATCATAAGTTCAGTCAGCAAGCTGAAGTTTGATCTCGCTAACTCATTTTCAGCTGATTTTATATGTGTAATTTTTAGTTTCATAAAAAGGTTCATTCCCCTGAGTTGGTAAATCTGATTGTGTTTTGCAATCAGTCACCTTTATATTAAATTCTAAGTCAAATATTAAAGTTGATACTCTTATATAAACCAGTTGAACACACTATATGCGGAAGCATCTATTAAGCAAATACATATCTTAACACTGATTTACTCAGGCTCTAACATTTTGCATTTTCTCAGATTTCCTAGGCTGCTGCTAAAGAACCATTTTCAAGAATCGGTTGCTGGATGATAATTTTTCACCTGGGAATTGCCTCAGGCTCTATTTGCCCAGATACAGCACAGCAATTGGTGAACACACAGAGAAAAAAGACATTTAAACTAGATCGGTATTTCTTAAACAAAATTTCATTTTCTATGAATAACCTGCAAATTATCTGTAAGAGATGGTATCTGCAATGCATCAGTGGATTGCACATGTATGCACAAGGGGACAGTTTTCCTAAGGTGCTCTCTGAGCCAGTGCTGCCTCCTCCCTTTTCTTGCTAGCCCAATTAACGGTGATTTCTTCCTGCTGCTGCATTCAGCAGTGCAAAGTTGTCTGAGGCCTCATTTTCAAGTGCTGATATGTTTACAAGAGAGCACAGCGCCTCACATGTGTGAAAACACTCAGGCTATAAGAGGGCAATAAACAGAAAAGCCCTTGATTTCACCCCTCGTTGCAGGAGGAGGCAGATATCCTTTAGTAGCTGTTGCTGCTCGACACTCCACCGTGAAACCACAGCTTTGCTTTATCTAAAGCATGATTTGCACTTCAAAATATTTGGATTTTCTGAACCCATGTTAAAAGCCCTTAAGGCTCTGCTGTGTCTGAGGTGGAGTCTGGGAGCTCTGGCTACTAAGTTCTGCTGTATCATTTTGGCAATTAAGATGCCCCACAGCTGTCTCCCTGCTTTTCCCCCCTCGGGTTTTCCATCTCTCCTCAGTTGCACAGGGAGGCACCGGATCCTGTTCATACCCGGCACTGTTCCCAAAGTGTGTCTCTGCCTGGTTGTGAACAGTGCAAGCTGCAAACATCAGGGCAGCTAAACCCAAACCCTGAGTTGGTGCCCTCAGGTGCCACAGCTCAACTGATTATTTTCCTTAGGGAAATTTTCTTTGGGGGCTGTGGATTTTATCCTGAGTTGATGCAAAGCTGTTTTCTAAGTAGGAAGGTTCAGAAAGTGAATGTGCTCCCTTATCTGTTCAGGGTGAGGCCCTCCAAAGCTGTGCTATGGCAGGGCTTTCCAGCCAATCTCAGCAGCGAGAGCGGCGTAATGACAGAAAAGAGAAGATAAGTGCTGAGATCCGTCTCTTTTCCCTTAACCTTGGTCGGACAAATATCTGGAAAGGCTCACAGTGCATTGGCCAGTTTATGCTGATTTACTTCAATCTATCCATTGATCTTTGTGAACTTACAGAAATATCGGTGAGAAATATTGATGACATTTGACAAAACAGCAAAGTAAGAAAAAGCAAACCAAGTAAGCAGTTACGCAAGAAATTTCCTAAGAAATAGAAATGAATAAGGGAGTCATTAAAGAGAAAAAGAACCCAAGAAAACAGAATTTAAATATTAGGCCATGTGCATAAGTTTAAATCAGAAAAGCCAAGACGCCGAAGCGGTTTCAAGTAATAAGGGATGCAAAGACCAATCCAGGCAATTCTGTACGTGCATGAAAGCAAGAGGAAAATGAAGGATAGAGTAAATTAATGAATTCTCAGAGAGTGGAAAACCAAATAATGGAAACCACAGAAAATATCTCCTTTTTTTCACCCTTCAAAAAAGGATAGCAAGCAAAATTAATTAAAAACAATGGGAGCGGAGATAGTACAGGGCAAGAACAGGTTAAAAGATGAGAGGAGGCAAGTCTGATGTATTCAGGGGCCTGCAAAAGTAGCT
Organism: Fregata magnificens; assembly: GCA_013389945.1. Lineage (NCBI taxonomy): Eukaryota > Metazoa > Chordata > Aves > Suliformes > Fregatidae > Fregata > Fregata magnificens. The sequence goes on from WAAD01014772.1 coordinate 78,953, forward strand.
GTGAAGTAGGTAGAGTAAAGCCTGGCTCCTCCCGGGTTATCACAGGGCACTTGGCGAGGAGGTTTTGGAGGACTGGAGAAGGGCAAACACTGTGCCTGTCTGTGAGAAGGAGGGGAATGAGAGTCTGGGGAATCAAAGACCGGCCAGCTTTGTTCCAGTAGCCAGGAAGATACTATTAAAATTATCAAACAATCAATTTATAAGCACCTAGAGGACAATAAGGTAACAAAAAACAGCCATCGTGGATTTGACAAGAATAAATCATGTCAAGGCAGTATCATTTTCTAGTCTGAGAGGACGGCTGGCTGTATCTTGACTTGGGGAAGGCTTTTCTTGCTGCCCCAGTGACTTTCGTAAATAAGCAGGGAATATATGGCTCCCGTGAGCTTTGCAGGAGCACCACCTCCAGACAAACCCCCACCAACTGCTCAAAAAGCTGTTTGCTGCTGCATCACAAGAGGTGCAATGGCTCCGAGGCAGGCATCTAGAGTTAGGTAAGGTAAATTACACCTTTAGGCGATGATTGAGGATATCAAGCTAGAAGAGTCTGCAAACATTTTTGACGTTCGGGTGAGAATTAGAAATTATTTTAAACTGTAGGGATAGTCCAAAGTCAAAAGAATGAAATGCAACAAGTGATAGGGAGGGAAGGAGGCAGAAAGTGGCATACCTGGCTGGAAAGAGGATCAAGAGATGTAAATGGCCTGCAGGGAAAATGCGAATCAATAACAAAAAAGGTGTTGGGAGAAAGCACATGCTATTCTGGGAGGTTATCTGGAGTGTTTTACAGAAAATTTGGGGTAGTTGCTGGATTCAGCCCAGTTTTGCTATTGCACAAAGATGTACACATGCTGGAATCTGGAGAAAGGCAAGAAGAATGGCAAGCATTTGAGAAAATAGGAATTAAAAAGGAAATGGGATTTTTTTCCCCCCAGAAAAACCAGCAGGAGTAATAGGTGTCATTGGAGGAACAGGGTTTGTGGCAAAACTATTCCAGTACCGAGAAAGTTGTTAGAAAAAATTATTAGAGAAAGTTATTAGAATTGTTCTTCACATCTACCTGTTCATTTCTCAAAAGGACAGCACCAGTAAGAGCTGTTTATGCATCTTTTCTGGCTCAGAAGAGAGTGACTGAGAAAATCAGATGTTCATTTTGGGCGCAAAGAGAGCTTTTTCATTTGCTTGAGTTGTAGCAGTGGTGGAGCCCATCACCACCGGAGTCAGGGCAGGAAAGGACATCTCATTACTCATTAAAACCTAACCTCGACTGGGGACATCACAGCTGGGGTATCAGGGCATCTTCTGTGCCATTCCCATGTCGTGTGAGTGTGGCACCTGGGCTCAACACATCAGCGAAGAACAGCAGCAGTAAGAGTAGCAGCATGGATCAGCGCAAGCGTTTCAGGTTAGGCAGATCTGATTAGAGAAATCAGCAGTGGCGGTTGCCAGAAAACATGCAAAATAAGTGCATGGTGCTGAGCTAGATTAGAGCGCTTTTTTTTCCAGTAATCCTGCTCTATTTTACCCCATGAGTGTTGAGATCCCGTTCATTTTCTTCCTGACCTTCGGTACTTACCTTCTATTGTAAAGGGCTGCCCGTATTACTTGAGGACAATATGCTTTTTTTTTTGTCCTTGCTTGAAAAAACAAATCAGTTTTTTGTTACAAAAAAAAGGTGTTTTGGAGCACTGGGAAATGTCCAGCCCATTGCAGTGGCTAATGACAACTATCTGCACGTCACCCCTTCCCATGTGCGGCTGGCTGGGATGTCTGATGTGCAATATAGGTACTGGCTTACATGCAGAGCCCTTGGTGTGGCTGGGCTCCAATTTCAAAACAGACCTGGGGGGAGGACACATTTTTCAAGGCTCCTCACTTCAAGGACATGTAGCTCTGAAAAGCTGCTGGCTCGGGATCAGGCGGGATACTTGGCACTGGGCCAGGTGCTCCAGCTTATTTGCATTTGCTGCTCCTTGCACCGAGCTGAGAAGGAAATAATAGTGCAGAAAACGGCATTCCTCTCCATGTCCAAAGCCCCAGCGGGTTTTTTTTTAGGTCTATTACTTTTTTGTAATGTTGCCATGGCCTTGGATGCCCTTACAGCAGTCCTGGTACAATCACGGGATGGAAAAGCCAATCCTTGCCCTGTACAAGCTGCTCTTGGGTGGGATCCATCTTACCTGGCTTTAGGTGTCTCCTGTTGAGATGTCTTTTGGCTCCTTTCATAGCCAGTGGAGAGAAATAACCTCTTGAAGTACATCTTCCTCTGACCCATTCTGGTCAGCTCTCAGATGAAATAAGTCTGCTCCATCTGCAGGCAGTTCAGCGACAGCCCCATGCGTCAGGAAAGAGTCACAAAAACATGAGTGCTGATTTTTTACACCACCACAACATCGTTTGCTTCAACTCACTTGCCCCGTAAGCACTCAGGTGTTTTGTATCCCCAGGGTCCCCCGTGTGGTGTTAGGGATGAGGAGGGGGCAGTAGCAGGACTGTAGATGGTTATTGTGGTAAGTCGGAAGGGGGCACAGGAAACTGCCCTTTCCAAGATGACACTCATGTAAATTATTAATCTGATTTTATTTCTCATCTGATGGAGAAATTGCTTCTGAAAGCAAAGTCTCTTGAGAAAACTTCCTTTAAGTGATACTTGGAACAGACTTTATTCATGCTGCCAGCAGCAATGATCCCCGCTGATTAAATAGTAGATAGACCTTATTCTTGCTGAATTACCCATTTTTACAAGGCCTGGCACATTTAACAATCAGTTCTAGGTTATATTCAGAAGCAAGAGGCCAACACCAATTTTTATATCAGCCAAGACTTTGTATTGCAGGATGCTCCAAGGAGTAATTGTCAAGATAATTCTTTTGTATTTTCAATAAGTGTTTTAGCTGTGTTATTATGAGATGTTCAATGTCTTGCTCTGAATGAATGAGAACAATTTCACACCTTACAGGGCCTGTGGCATGGTTGGCATGCTGTGTTTGGCTTGGAGCTGCAGCTCTCAAACATTGCTTGACCCTCTCACTCCTGGCCACGTAAGCCAGCGGGGCAGGTGACAGTGGCTTTCAGGTCTGTGCCAAGCTGTGTCGATATACAGAAAAGGTCAGGTCTCAGCCTCCCTTTTTCCCTCCCCTCATTCAGAACACCTCAGCTGTGCAAATCAGTCCATGAGCATATCCCACGCACCCTGCATGGCCATCCCTTCGCCTATGGTAGGAGGCAAAAGTGGAAGGTCCTACACAACCACAGAGGAACCTCCTACAGGCCCCACCATCCCTATGGGGATGATGGTCCTCCATCAGGGTTGACCCTCTCAGGGACATATACCACCCTACATCTGTACAGGGATGATGGTTCTGTTCCACCCTACATCCCTATAGAGATGATGATCCTACACCATCTCAGTGGCTACAGGCTTCAGTGATGCAACTGGAGACCAGACCCCACTCCTCAGTCCTGCACAGAGCTCACAACAGCTGAGAAATCACATTTCTTCCTTGCTGGTCCACTGGAGTGCAGAGCCCATCTTAGACCGACTAGTGCATGTACCATTGGTAGGACTCCAGCTGAAAGGAAGAATGATTTAATGATTAAGAGTGGACTGAAACTCCAGTTTCAGTGGCTGGCTTTGCTACGGTATTTGTACGTTATCTTGGACCAGTCAATAAATCATTCTGCATTTTCCTCTTCCTCTGAGTAAACTGGAGTGCAACCACCATTCTTTCCATTCTTCACATTTTGAGGACACCTTGTAGCCCATGGATCACAATTAGTCCATCACAGTATCAAGTGAGATGAGCTTGTTTGAACCACCAGAGCAGATGGTTTGCATGGCCTTATTTTATTCTGTAACGCAGTAACTTGCAGCTAGCCCAGAAGGGGCAGCAGCCCTGCAAGTCATTACGGACGTGATTTGGTGCACCTTTAACTCAGATCACTTTGCTGATCTTGTGTATAGGGAAACTCCTAAAAAGTTTAACCTGGCACAACTGATGAGGGTGGTGAACTGCAGAGCTGGGGCAAGAGGCAGGGATTTCTTAAATCGACTTTGTCGCCGAAATGGAGGTATCCTATATAGCTGTGTTCCCACAGATGACAGGAGAAAGCCAAACAGGGAGTGTCTAACTGGAGTACAAGCACCCACCTAAGCATACCCAGAGGCAGCTCTAGATTTCCTGAACGGGTTCATTTTGGTAGGACATTTAACTATTATTTGTAACACTGCAATGCCAGGAAACCCCGCCTGAGATCAGAGTTCCCTCGTGGGTGCTGTGCAAGTGCATGTGGGACAGTCATCACACCAGAATTTTAGACCTGAAACATGTTTTTTTAGTGAAAAGATGAACCCTAGGTTTGCCACTATTTAGATAAGAATAGAACTGATTGAAAGGCTCAAAATTTGCTTTTCAGATCAATTTCTTTCTTGACAATTAAACTTTCTTCTCAAACCATAAAACAAAAATTACAGTACAATTTCAGCTTGCCCTCTCTGCCTCCTGGCACGGGGCTGAACTTTGGGAGCACGCTACATTCCAATTTGTGGCTTGGGCCCATCTTTGTGAGAATGGGATGGCCAGTTGCAAGTTCCTTCAAGCTTGAGATGATGTTTGGATTTACGGCCATTGTGGCCTGGGCAGAACGCCCTAGGTCTGAACTGCAACAGAGTGGATTTAGGTTGGCATCAGGACACCTTTTTCAGGAATAAGGCTAGTTAAGATATGCAGTAAGTTATTGGGGGCAGAGGGAGAAATTCTGCCACTGGAGGGTTTTAAGAACATCCATCTTTTTAGATAGTCTTCTCTCAGGCACAGCTAGGTAATTTCTGCTTGCGGTGGGAGGATGGATGAGTTATCTCCTAAGTTCTCCATGAACTGCCTTTTCTGGGCTGCCATGCTTTTTTTAGCCAGCCTGTACCTCCAGCCTCTCCCTGTGATGCATCGTTACTTACTGGAGAGACAGGCAGTGTCCTAATCCTCTGCTTTTGGAGATCTGACTCCTAATCCTGCTTGGAGGCACCGCTGACAATATTTCGGCTTGTCAGTCAATCCCTGTTGGTCATCGAGATGTGTGGTTACACCTTTATCCTGTCACCCTGCTCTGAGGGCAGACACGACCTGGACTTATTTCAGGCAGGGGTCGCATTGAGGCGGCAGCGCTTGGCCGTCCGGCTGTCTCACACCTTTCCACTTCAGGGGGCTCGGACTCCTCCTCCGGCAAAAAAAAAGGGCAAAGAGAAAAAAATAAAATCTAATATGGTTTTGTTCTTTACAGCTCTTCTGTCTCTCTGGCAGAGCTGAGATTTCCCTGGGGAACAGGAAGCCTTTTTCTTTGCATGGTCATGGGTTTGGATGAGTCCTTTCAGATCTTTTGCTGGATGTGGGAATCTGACTGCCTGGGTAACTATGCGAAAAGATCAGTTAGGAAATGGAGGCTTACCCAATTGGTGAAATGTTAAATATTCACAAAATCCATGTAGCATGAACCAGAGAGGACCTTGATTATTTTTCCCTGAGTTCTATTGCTCATTGAGAGTCTTGAAATAAAATGCTAATTTGCTGAGACCTGGCGAATATTCACCGCTTCCAAGCCTTTATTCCATTAGCACTTGAAAACCACAGGTTCCTTCACAAACCATCCTTGATGTTTCATAAATGATATTGCTAAGACATCATTTTTACTTCTTTTAATGCATTTTTTACAGCTGCAGTAGAGATATTTCGATTCAGGCTGCAGACAGTCATCCTGAAAGAGACCTCAGTTACCTCTCCTGGGATGTTTCCAAAACAGCAAATCCTACCTAACTTTAAGCTAATAACCTGCTCAAGGACTCCATTTCACATTTACGGTGCAATCTCAGCAGCAGAACTACAGGTTAGGAGAACAATGTGACCTTACAGGTGCAAAAAAACTTTCAGAGAAGGGCTTGATCCTCTGGCTAAGTTTCACTCTTTGGATTGATGGGGGTGTTTCCTTCCAGAAAAACGCCTGGGTGCGCAGAAAACAGGGTGTAATGGCATTGAGATTAGGCATGATGCAACGAATACTGCAGAAAATAAGCCTTCTTAGGATTCTGGAAGAAGCCTGACTTCAGCCTGGAAACCTCAGTAAAATCTGACCCTCTGCTAACCTACTGTATTTCTTCCCAGGGATTGCTAAAAAACTGTCTTAAAAGTTTTTTGTTACTCTCCTAGCTGGTCTCTGATGAGAAACATGCTCACCCTTTCTTCAGGATAAAAGTCAAGTGCAGAGACTGCCTTGGTAGCCTTAAGAGAAACACAAGAGGGTCCATAATGATCATACTGGAAATCAAATGGGAGGGAGGAATGAAAGCAATGAGACTTGTGTTATTTTTCTTAGGATCCTTAGGATCCTACCCAGGAAACCAGACAGTATGAGCCCCAGCCCAGTACATCATCCAACATGCAGACATTGATTTTGTGCTGTAGAAGGCAAATGTTGCAAAAGACAGAAGAATTGATTAGCCCAAGCCAGTTCTTCCTGGAGGGCTGAGTGCTGGGATCTCGATTTTGGGTTCAATCCCTGCTTAGTGACTTCCTCTGTTTAAGCAGGAAACAAAAGTCACAAAGAAAATATCGAGGAGGCAATTGTTCGTTTCTCCTGTGAGAGGTAGCCTGAAATCTGGTGGTGGTTAGTAAAGCAAGTTGCTCAAAAATACTCACTTTATTTAAAATAATAACTTCCCTGCTATTCTTTTTCATTCATTATGATATCCAGTGGTTTTCCAAAGGAATGAACACAGTGACGAGGTTGCTTAGGTTAGTCCTGTGTTTTTTGAATTCAAGGGGAATCTTTTTACTTGCTCCAGTTGGCATCAGCTCAGATCTGTAAATCACATCCTCAGATGAAATCTGATACAAACAATCTCAGTTGAATGAGTCTATTTATTGGAGATGTGTTTTCACATTTTAGTTCCCAAACACTGGACCTATTCCACAAATAGCCAACATATGACTTCTCTTAGGGCAGTAATATTATAGCATAAACATGTACGCATGCTGAGCTCACTGTCTCCTGCAATTCTGGAGGGGAAGCGGTCACTCCAGGGCATTAGGTATATTGCTTTTGAACAGCTTAAGGTCTCTGGCATGTAGGCATACAGTCAAAGCTGGCTTTCTAGGCTTTCTCAAATTGTGTCTCCTCACCCCATGTCTGCATTTAGCATCTGGAATAGACAAAAGGATCCTTGAAGCTGTTTACAGGGGAGCCCCAGTGCTCAGCTGGGTGAGCACGACTCACAGACTGGGCTGTGTTTCTTTCCCTGATTCCCGAGCTCTGCAGTGTGTGGATGCGAAGCTCTCCAAAATGCCTGGCAGCTGACCAGAGAAGCTGTATCCCAGAAGAGTCAGGGTTTTTTACTGCATTTCCATCTTTAGCAGGAGAAGAGAAAAATATTTGAAGGAGCAGGACAGTGACCACTACAGATGGTCATACAAATCCATCCCACCCTACAGTCCTGCTCTTGCTTTCCATAACTGCCTGAAATATTTTCCAGAGTTAGTTGCAGATTTCATTATATTTTAAGGTTTTGATTTCTCTTATTATGTATAATAATTTTTTTTTCACAGCGTCTGTGAGGACCTCTCCTGCAAAGGTTTCCCAGAACAAACAGGACCAAGCTTGTTCCCTCATCAGCAAGGCAAGGGCAGAAGGTACATCTGCATCTGTCTTGGACCTTAGTCAATTGTTCAGGCTGAATAAGTTGGAAAAAACTTCAGTGTCCTGATGAAAGCTGGGGCTGGGTTTACTTCTGAGCACTGGCCCACAGCAATGGGCAAGACACTCACAGTGACCTATCTTTGGCCATCTAAAAGTTGAATCTAACCCAAACTAATCCTTGTCTAATCTAAACTACTCACTTGGGCTTCCTCCAGTCAATGGGAGGCCTCTCTGGGTAGGAATTCATCACCCTCCTGACCTTAGGGAGAGCCTGGGTGAATGGCTTAGACAAGATGCCTCATCTGCAGACTGTATCGCTACGTTGCTGCTGGGGGTGAGGGAGGTCCCAGAGCCATCACCGCCAGACAGTGAGACCGAGGAGAAATCGTAGTGTGAGTGGGACAGGCTTGCAAAGCTTTGGTGGTTGCAGTCAGGACGATCACTCAGAAAATCTAAGGATTTTCTCTAGGGAGCACAGCTGGGTCACAGCACTGCCTGCTTTTTACTAATGACAGCAGCGTACCCAAACTTGGGACCCAGACTGAGACTGTGGTGAAAAAACACAATGCAGAGAGCAGAAATAAAACCAAAGATTGTTCTTTACCCCAGGGAAAGCATCTTTGTGATGGAGCTGTACAAGCTCCTATATTTCTCTGAAAGTTTTTTGGAATAGTTGTTCATGAGTGCAGTGTCTACTCCAGATCTGCAGCTCTGTTACAGGCATTGTAATGTTCACGCCAGACTTTTGCATCTGATGTTGCTGCTCAAGATTTAAATGGAAGTGGCTCTTTCAGATGCTGGGACTGAATTTCAAACTGTGCTGCAGGGTTTGGCACTTCTACAAAGAATGAAGTTTTGGAAAGACTTCACATACGTCAGTGAATACTGAACCAGGGAGAAGGTTTGAGAAATGTGTGAAGAAACTGTGTTTTCCTAGCTAAAGGTGCAGTTTCAGAGGACTTGTGGAATCCCTCACTTGAGACTAGCCGTGAAGGAGAATGGGCTCTCCAAAAAAACGGGCACTCTCAGAGGGAGCTTATGAAAATACCTTGATTTAAACTTAGAAAAAATGATCAGAATTTGCTAGGCTGCAAAACATAGCGAGGGAAGACCATAAGTTTTGGATGGAAAACAGCATAACAGTAGTTTAAGACCAAAAACTAACACCACTGAGGAGATGAGGAAGCATGGGAAGTGGAAGCCCTGCAGGTAGTAGGATACCTATATTTGAATCAGCTGCACAAATATTAGAGGTAGAATCCATCTCACCTAACCTTACCTGTGGACAACCAGCTTAGACTTGCGAGGAGAAAAAGGAGCGCTCTCACCATGCAGTCCACCTGCCCCAGGGCAGACGTGAGCTGAACCGCCCTCTGTAAGTGTCCATCTCTCTCCACTGACTGCTGGGGGAGCCTGGATGCCAGTCTTAAATTAGAGACATAATCCTTGGGTAGCTGCATTTGGTCGGTTGAATCCTACACTAATTCTCATGGAGCGAGTTGAAACAACATAAGGGCATCCCTGGAGGGATGTAGATAACATCTACATAGAGAAAGTTAAACTCAAAGTATAGTAATAGGTAAAGAAAGACCAATTTCCCTGTGAAAAGAGTATTATCACCAAGAATGTATCATGATAAAAATATGTTGATTCTGCTGAAAAATTTGGTGACAAAGCAAAGCTGAAAAAATGCAATTAAGAAAAGGGAGAGCTAAGGTGGTGGCAGTTATAATAAAGAAGGATGATGGTTATAAGCTCAGCACATTCACTTGTTGCCCCTAAGGAGGCTGCAGCACCTTCAGTCTGTCTTTTTTTGATGTCCAAGACCATTAAGTATTGTTGTCTCACTTAGATCCCAGTATTAGTGGGGTGGGATTCATCTCAGTCAATTTTAGCTGTCCAAAGTTAGACCATTAGTCTAAGTTAGCTGTCTGAGCTCCCTCCAGACCCCGCAGAGGGAAACGGAGTTCTCTAAAGAAGATTCATCTCCTCTTAATACTGCTGTCTGAAATAGTGAGATGAATTGCTCTCAGCGTGATCTCCCTCCACTGGATCCAGACACCTTACTCCTAAACAGCTACATTTAGTTGAGAAGAACCACAGCCTTTGCGCTGCTTTGTCTTTGGCTAGAAATCCCAATCTGTCACCTTCCAGCAGCTGCCTATCTGATTGCATCGCAGACCCCTCCTCCCCTCAATGTATTTTGCCAGGTTTGACCCTCTGAAAAACAGGACTTAAACCACTTTGCAACTTCAGCCTGTATTGTTGCTCCAGCTCCTATATCTGTGCATCTCATCTGCTTCCTCTTCCTTCAGTAGCTTTTCATTCTCTGCTACAATGAGGTGCCTAATATTAGATGGCCATCATCTCTCTCAGTGTGGGAAATAGCAATGCTTTCAGAGTAAGAGTGGTGGCCTCCTCTATGCTTTGGAGGCAGCCTTGGTCATACAGTACCTGGAGCTGTACACGGCTTCAAGGAATAGCTGAATTGTCCAAGGCTAGAAGGGATTAGTAAAACCCTGAGGCAGTGTGTCTTTCCCTTCATTGTGAAAGAAGGATGAAAACGAAGCCTCCCTCTAATGGAACGGAAACACTTATTTTACAATGTGACAAGGTGTTTCTAATGGGAATTTCTTTTATTTATTTATTCGCTTGCTATTTGGACAGGAAAGATGTAGTATTGTCTTCTTAACATCCTATCTAAGCCACCAGGGACCTTTGCTTGAAGACAACCCTGCAATAGGTAAGCGGTTCTGTACCCACACTCACAGCCCCCCAGCAAACGTTTCTGGGCTCTGCCAATTGGTGACAAATAGGCATTGATTTTCTGATCCGGTGTTTGCTCCCTGGGGATGCTGAGCAAAGGTTATTCTATTTAGGGACTGATTTGACATATGGATCTTGGAAGCTGAAAAGTGTCTGTAGGTAAATCAGGGTTTATTGCCAGAGTGGTTCATTCAGGAACATAATTAGGTGAGCATGCACATGCACACCCACGGAAAGATGCCCGTAGGCTTTTCATAAACTGTGCAAGTAGCACTCACAAGGTGGTTTTTCCCATAGCTGGTTCAGAAGGAAAAACCTGAATATTCTTTTCATAGCATAATATAGCTAGAAGTTCCTTTTATAACAAAAAGTGATAGAAAATTGATGTTTGTCAGAGTGATTTACAAATCCCCAGTCACCGTATGTGAGATCAGGTCTATTCTTCAGAAGTTTTTCTGATGGTATTGCATCGGTGAAGGTGTGGAGTTTTAAAACCGTCTTCCTGTGGCACATGCAGTTGAAAACGAGGCTTTAACTGACCTAAAGTTTACTCACTGCACCAGAATAGTAACTCTACAGACTGGAAAGCTAATGTTTTGCAAGGAGATCTGTGCCTGGCGACTTTTGTCATCTGTTCCCACCTGACCTCTGCTGAGATCTTAGGTTTTGCCATAGCTGAGGGTGGGGTCCCAAAACTGAGATTTTTCCTCTTTGCCTCGGAGGAGTAGGTCTATTATTATACACCATTCAATAAGGATTTATTCTTGAATTCAACGCTTATTTCAGACTCACCCTAAATGGTGTTTCTACTTTCTTCTACTACTGTTTCTTCTACTTTCACCGTTGCCTTAATAAAAGGCTGCTTTTGTAGCAGGTCACCTGTTAGCTTAATGCTGACGTAGGACATAAGTTCTTGTCCTCCTGCCTCTTCACTTCTGGATGTTGCAACTGAAACACAGACCTCTGAATGCCCAGGGACTTCCAAAGGCCAGAAGACATATGCTTGCCTTCACAGATGTTTGCAAGTTAACACAAGGGAGAAATAATATTGGTCAGTGAGATTCAGAACTGACGCAAATTTCTGAAATTAGACATAAATTGTGCTTTGATGAAGAATTAAACAGGGATGAAAAAAACTGAAACCTAGGAAACAGTAAGAAGAGGAACTTGTTCATCATGATGGAACTGAAATAGCTTTGGCTTTTCTTCTCTTAACTCACCCCTTCTGGCAATCTTGGACTCACAGAAACACCACAAAGGATTACAGCATGGGGATGGTGGGCTTGAGTCCACCCCAAGACAAAACCTCACCATATAGGCACTGCAGGGACACCGGGGGACTCTTACTGAGAGTTAGCCAGGAGAAGTCGGGCATCTAGCTTAAACTTGTTGCCGAGACTGCTCTTCTAGGAAAAGACATACATACCTCCAGCATGTAATTCCTCCTGTGTGGGACAAATACCTAGAAATGCTTGGGATCGCTCTCTGGAGGTGCCTGTTTAACCAAAATGGCCATCTGGGCAGCCTAGAACAGTCAATTATATACTAGTGGAAGGCTGCAGCAGTGAATTTGGGATGCAAACTTGTGTGTGAAATGGTCCTAACTGATCAGGGAGTCTTTGCATCACGGAGTGTCATTTCAGAAGACAACAGTTGCCAAATATATCTCCACCATTCAGCCTAGAGTGCAGACACCCAAGCTAGCTTGGTTACAGGAACCAGTCTGGCTGTAGTAGGAAGAAATGCCTGTGTGGGCTCATTTTACTCCATTTTCAACAGGGAAAGTATGACAGCAGCTTTATGGTTTCTGGATAGGTGTGTCTGCATCGGGGTGCAGCACGGATGCAAGCATGAATTGGGAACCTGTACCAAACCTAAGAGGTGAAATGGAGAGTGGTGGCTTAGGGACATAGTGCATGAAAAAGAGAGATGTGGCAGCAGAGACGAGTCCCACAGGGAGATCTGAGTGGCACAATTGTCACCTTTCTTGGGGAAGCCAGCACGGCCACTTTCAACAAATGTGCAAAGTGAGTTTGTCTCTCCAATAAAGCTGGTATTTTCTCTCTCCATAAATAAAGAGCATGCTGTTCACTTGCTGTGCCTGTACTGAACTCCACAAGAAAACATCCTGTTTTTTCAGCAGGATCCTATTGGCTAAGGCAAAAATAATTCCAAAAATCATTTATTTCTTCAGAAAGCGTGGGAGTGCTTGTCCCTGCTGCTGTCAGTTCCCATCCATCCCCTTTATTGGGCTGTATCAACGTACACTCTTCCAGCGAGGACTGCTCAACACTACACAATAAAATTGATTCATTACTCATTTTCTTCTTATTATCTTTCAATTGCTCCAGCTCTTGATACCACTTAAAGTGGACATTAGCTCTTCGTAACCAGTGTGTGCCTGTAATGCGATAACACTCCTAGGAGAGAATGCTTTTCCTCCAAGCTTTCATTACATATATTTTCATTTAGTCTCATTTACACCATGTGTCTTTCTCATGAACTTCTTATAATGCCTTTGTACAAGTTTGCTTTACCTGGAAGTAAAGGTAAAAGGCTTTACCTTACCACCGTAGTAAGGAGTGAGAACACAAGCGGATTTCTTGGAAAAGCTGGCCCAGGTGCTCTATGGATGTAAATGAGAGGCATTTAGTGCTGGGAAGCAGTTTTATTCACAGGAGCTGGCTCTTGAGCTCTCTGGAAGGGAAAAGGTTGAAATCACTAAGAGTGAAGCTCAACTTTTGTGCTTCTCTTTGAAATGAAAGTAAAACTGTTTACACTCCAGGAGAAGTAAGACTTTCTGTTTATAATCAGCCTTGAAAAATGGAGATGGGAGTTGATAGCTTTGTTTTGGGGTAGGAGGGAGGATGATTTGAACGTCTGTATGCATTGGGAAAGATTACAGCGACAGTGAATTTAAGGTAGTTTTGCAGATTCTAGTTTGTCTTCGGGGAGGAAAACTCCTCCCAGTTACAGTACTCATTTAAGGTTTAATTCAAAGAGGTTCAAAGCAGCGTAGATCCAGTGCAGCAAAACTCATAGGTACGTACATAATTTTGTCATACGAGTAGTGACCCTATGCTCCCTACCGGAGTCTGTGTGACCAGGATTTCTTCTTGGCTTTGAGTTGGATTTGGGACTCTTCACCTAAAGGTCCAGACCAAGGGGCCTCACAGATTGTTTTGGTCCTGGGAGCCGGTTTTCCTTGCACTGAGACAGGGCATGACCAGTGTGAATACTCAAACATGGGAGTTCAGAAGTCTCAAGCATAGATATAACATTTGCTATTTACCCTAGAGTAATATGAGTTTCCCACCCAGTTCCCTACAGTGATTTTCTTCACCAATTACAAAGGGGATTAATACTTCAGATGCAGATATCTAAATACATCCTAGTTCAGACAGATGAATACAACCTTAAACATTTTATGGGATCAGATTTCTTTTTAATTAAGGGAGCCCTTTTTTTCATAGTAACTTTAAAAGTCTTATTTACCATTACATTCTTTAGGAGTCTCTTAGAAAAATAATTTCCTGCTACCGTTTTTACTCAGTCTTTGGATCTCCTATGTCTTGTCATCTGTAACAAAGCACTGTAGGAAGGAGCGCTGCTGTATTGCTTTCATGTTCTCCATCAGCTCTGATATGGATGGTTGTTATAAAGCCTCATACATAATATATGCCATGTCTTAAAGCAGCCCTGTAAACGACTGTACAACTGTAAAGGTTTCTTAACTCAACTAGCCTCCAGCTACCAGCTATAAAAAGGCATTTAAGCAGATTAGCATTAGAACTACCTGGTGAGATGAAAAATGGGGAGGCAGAATGGCCTAATGATGGATCGTTGGACTGTGACCAGTCACGTGAGAAAGTCACCTTTCTGTGCCGCCAATGTGCAAGCGCTGGCACTAATCTTTTTTGGAAATTGTTCTGTAAGTGCCCTCACAAGGGCCACCTTTCGGAGCACACGCAGGGAGGATTTTCCAAGCAGTCCAAAGGCAATGTTGCCCCTCTCCCACCGGGTCTGAATTTGCTCTGGCTCCTTTGAAAATTCTGCCTTTGCTGTGCAAATGCCTTTGAATGACTTTGCATGCTGTGTTTTCTGCTTTTTGCTGTAGCAGAGTGCTCTGAAATGCCTTTGGAGCCTGTTCTGCCAGGAGGTGGAGTCGACTTCTAGCAGCTTGATTTTTTGAAAATTTGAGCTGAAAATCAAGTCCATTTTAAAGCTTGTCATGAGGAAAATCAAATTCCTTCCCTACCGTGGCTCCTGTTGTCACTCAGCAGAGGAGGAACGTGAATTCTCTGCCCTGTGCTGTCACATTAATCAGACTGGGATCTGCCTCCGTGGACATAGCTCACCAGTCCCAACCTACCACTGGGCTGGACACAGGTCATTTCATTAGAATAGAAGAACATATGAAGAGTCAGACCAAAGGCTCCAGCTACTTCAGTGTCCTGATTTTCCATGGTGCTCATAATAAATTATGAAAATTTCCCCAAATTACTGACATTTCCCCAGAAGAGAATCTCATTTCCTGCTTCTGGGATGCAGTCTTGGGTACTGCAGAAGCTCTCAAAAGTTTTATTGAAGCATGTAAGGGGTAAGATTAATCTGAAGAATCAACTTTAGTGTCTTCATATGACCTAGATACCTGAGCTCACATTATGCTTGGTAGATATCTGGTCAATGCAGCCAGCCAAGTCTAGAAAGCAGTTCAGCTCACCCCTAAGTTCAGTACCTGCATTTGCTCAGCTCTGTTGTTCTCCAGATCCCAGTGACCAGCTGGCTGCTGGATGTCCATTGACTTTGGGCTTGGACACTTGGGGTAGGCTTTGGTGACCTGAACTAGAAGACTTTCTAGCAGATATGGCAGAAGATATGTCAGAGATCCAACCCAGAGCAGTAGTTGGAGACCAGGTGGGACACCCTAAGACAAATCAAAGGTCACTGGACATCTCCATTTAGGCATTTGAATCCATCTCGTGACCCACACGGAGATGCCTACATTGGTGACACCTAGATTTAGATGTGCTAGTCTGGAACTGCATCCCAGGAACCTCATCAGACTAATTGTCCAGACTCTGTAGCCAGTCAATGGAGGTAGATAGGCAATGCAGAGCAACCTTGCCATAGCCAGTACCACCCCCCTCCCTCACTGCCTGCCCTGCCTTGCTCTCCAGAAGGATTTCCTAGGCCAATTGTGGCTGTTCATGCTAAGAGAAAAAAACCTTCTCCCCTGGTTATAAATATGTGAAACTTGTTTGCTGCTTATCACAGAATTCTGCTTGGAGAAACCTTGTTAAAAGGCATCATTACAAACACGGGCAGAGTTTGTAGTTATGCTTCTTGAAAAGCCAAATAGGAGTCAAGAAGCTATGAAGGCTATGTTGCACTGACGGAGGGAGGTACAACCCACCCAAACAAACTTTTCAAGCACATCCATTGACACATCCCAGTTATGCGACAGTGACATTACACTTGCCAGTTTAAGAAGGCATTGTCACATGAGCTTTCATCCCTGACACTTCTAACTTCTTGCTTTTCAAACAGAAAATATTTGCCCTGGCCCTGTCTTGTTGGCATCTCTTCTGAAGTCCCCCTTTGCCATGGCTCCTGCTTTGCGCTCTTTGATTATGCTAATGTAATGAGCTGCCTTTTGTGGATCCCGGATAAATAGGATATTTCATAGACAGTAGCGTAATCAATTAATACTAGACTGTGAGCGTGATTTGTTTACCTAAACACTACTTTAAATCCAATGCTTTTCAGCAAGCAGTTCCTCTCGACAGGACTGGACAACATCCTTTCGTTTGTAAGGAGACAAATTAAAGGACATTGAGACGAGGACTAAGAAGATTTGTCAGGGTAAAACCTTCTCTTGTTTTACAATATGAAATTGTAGATGTGAACAAGAAAACAGAAGTTGTTTGCGCTGAGCAAAGAAAAATGTGATTCCCCCTGCGTAAAGAGACATGTTCCTTTAGACAAAAACTTTTTTCAGAGTACTAAAATCTATTCTTTTCTTGAAACACCATGCCAAGAAGGTTTTACACTTGTACCTCACATTTACAATGCGAGGTGGTCAAAAAGTGGGAAGGGAGAAGAAATTTTTCATGTTAAAACATCACAGCTGTTGGTAGCACACCTTCCCCAGTGAAGACCCCAAAAACCCTGTCCAGTGTCAGTGAAATATTAACTGCATCTACTCTGCTTGTGTCATTTGCTGTAAGGGCCAATCTCCGGCCTCCAGGCTAAGTCATGTCCATCCAGCTCATGGCTGGCCTCTTCCCAAGGCCACTGACCGTGTTCACCTTGCATTGGCACTTGGCCATGGTCTCCTCTGGGATTCACATAGCATCTCTCTGGCCCTAAGAGAAGAGTTAATTTTCAGTGCAAAATGCCTGAAAATGCAGCCCACTGGAGTGGCAGTTATGTGGCACATCCCTCCCATGGGATCTTGGCAGACTGTCCTAAGGGTACTTGAGGTTGAGGCTTGCTGGGATAGTGCTGGAGGACTGTGTAGGACAGAGGGAGGTACATTTAGCACGGGTCGTACTGGCCTACAAAGGGAAATCCTTCAAGTGACCCCTGAATGCACCCAGGTTTCATCTCACAGGGAACTGGTTGTTTTAATCCAAAAGAAAATCTTGGAGAAAATTAATATTTATGGTGTATAGCTCGTCAGTATTTATGGTGTAAGAGCAGCAGGAACAGGCTGGGAAAGTAGGTTTTTTCACAGTACAGCTGAGCCCACAGAAAAGTAGGACTAGCATGAATGTCAGAAGCTGCTCCTGCCCTGCTCCTTGGCTTCGAGGCAGGATTTAGGAGATGGCCAGATGTGCACATTGGCCAACTGGAAAAGAGCTGGACAAACCGCACTGTCATTCCTAGCCTTCAGCCATGCCAGTTTATGAAATCAAAAGGGAAGCAGCAATACAGTTGAACTGCACAAAATCTATGTCTTATTAAATGTCACCAGTTCTCTCTGACCATGTCTCGTGCCGTGTTTTAGGGTATCAGATCAGTGCCACGGTATAAATCAGAGTGGTTCACTCAGAGGGCACGGCTGGGTGACTGCTGGCATCTTCTTCTGCTGGCACTGTGGGCTCTGGGTGAGGGTGTCCTCACACAGCCAAAATCCAGCTTTCTTTCCATGGTCCTTCCAGGGTCTGTGTGTGGGTTATGGGAGAGCACAGCCTTCATTGTGCCCACTGGGGTCCAGCAAAACCCAAGTCACTTCTTACTGGGGGGTACACAGGAAGAAGTCTTGCGTTAGGGGCTGAAGTTGTATCTCATCCCTTTTACGGGTATTTCTGTGCAGCCAGGATGGGTGCTGTGGATTTTCACCCTCTCTGGCTGCCTGACTCTACATGTGGCAGCAGCTACAATTTTTTTTCAAGCTTGAATTTTTTGGGTTTGGCTGCAATTTTGTGACAGACGTAGGAGCGGAGTCTCTCTGCATGATTTCAGAGTGAGTGCGAATTTCAAATAGACCAGATGCTGCTATCAGACCAAATCTTACTAAGGCTCCGTACAAGCCTGGGGGTGCTTGAACATAACCAGACATGTCCTGGGCAGGCTTATTGAGAGTCCAACAGTGGAGAAAAAGGTATCAATGTCATAATAAAAGTAGGGACTTTGAGGAACTGCCTTGAACAAAGATGCTGGCCTAGAAGGCGAGATCTTGGGGTCAGGTCCACAGCTGGTTATAGCCTTTTGGGTTTCTTAAAAATGTTCCTACATTCCTAAAACCTATTGTTTACAAAAGCAAATCAAAGAAGGATTTAAATTCTTAAATACCTCTACGGGCCTGGCTTTTAATTCACCTGGATTTCAGTCTCCAACCTGTACAGTGCTTCCTTTCTAAAGGCAAGATTTTGGGGGAAGCAAGGATTATTTTTTCCTCTGGGTCCTCTGGATCCAAACAGCACCGGAGCAGAATCAGGCTCTTGCTGCAAGTATCTTTTACTGTATTTGTCATTGAAACTAAATCCGTGTGGTTTGATTCCCCAACAGTCCATAGAAAGCTCCAGGTCACGATGAAAGGGAAGTCCCAGACTGCTAACTGTGTGTAGAGACTTGCAATGGATGCCACCCATTCTGCTGTATATCCTCCAGCTTCAAATGAGAATGAGAAGATGCCTCATTTAACAGGGATGTACTTTATTTTCTGTTAAAAAAAAAAAAAAAATCCATCTATAGGGGCTGAAAGCTGATGTGGATCATCATAACTGCTACCTTCCTCGTCCTCACTGACCCTCCTGGCCGTGCACACCTCAGTGAGCTGCCCAGCAGCAAACTTTAGCCAAGACTGACGAAGAGGAAAAGCTGGAGAGCAGAAATCAACATGTGGCAGCTGGGGATTATCTGTGCATGCAAGTTGGACAGGAATATTCTTTTTTAAAATCTTTCTTTTCAAGAAACTGTATTGTTGAGGCTTGTGGGTTGTCGGAGGTGCAGGTAACACCCACGAGCACATGATGTTTTTAAAAAAGGTGTAGCTTCAGGAATATTTTAGAGACTTTTCATTATCTCAGGAGGGAGTGGCATAGCTCTGAAATGAGATCAGAAAATCCACTTCGTGAAAAAAAGCTCTGTTTCCTTTTCCATTTATTAACCCGCAGCCATGCCTTGCTCAATAGAGTCCTAGTAAGGAAGGTATTTATACACCTTCCTTTCTGATCACTGGACTGAGATACTTAGTCCCGAGCTCATTATGACCTTAAATATGTTACCTATTACCTTTAATGGCTTATTGTAGACTCCTCCACTCATATGCATTCTTATTAAATGTGCTTAACAACCTGGCAGTGAAGAAATAGAAGTGTCAGCTTCTTCAAATTAAAATAAAGAATCAATTATGCTCTTAGGGGCAGATGGAGATTAAGCTGAATACAATGTATGTTTACACTGTTGTGGAAGCTGGGGCCTTTTTCGTGCAATTAGTGGCATTTCCTTCTTAATCTTCCTCCTTAATACAGAAGGAGCCGCTAAAAGAATAAAAGCCATCCACAAGCCCGTTTCACAGTCAGCTTCAGAGAGCTGCTTCCAAATGCATCATATTCATCTTTGTTTTGTAAAAAAAAAAAAAAAAAAAAAATTACTTATATGCCCCTTTAATTCTTCACTTATTTTGGGGGTGGCAGTGAACGGGGGCTGGATGGAGGGAGGAGAAGGTCGAGTGTATAATTGCAAGATTAGCTTTTGTTGCAAGGGGAGATGTTTGCCAGAAAAACTTGAGCACGAAGCATGTCCTGGATGGGCTTTCGGGCTGTTGTGGGAATGTGCCAGGGCATTTCAGCCCACAGCTGACCAGCTCATAAATCTGATTCAGTACCAAAACCATGGAAGTGCCTGGGCTGGCTTTCGAGTCCGCTGTGCAAGCAGGGCACATGAAGAGCCAGAGCAACTCAATATTTTGCATACTATGATACAGAATTCACTCAACGTGCAGCAACTGCTCTGATCCCCCATCAGGGTGCTGCAGCAATGATAAGAAATGCGGATGTGAGGCAGAATTTACATTCGTTAACAAGACATGAGCTCCTGGTCATCCTTGTCGGTCAGAGATTTTGGCCTTATTATACCATTATGGAGACTCCTGTACTAAAGGGCAAGAAGAGAAATGGAGAAATGACTTGTTTAGCATCACAGATTTGAGCAGAAACACATGTGTAAGCGAAAGCTATAACCACTCTGCTGCGCTGCCCCACTTCGGAGGTCTACATCCATTTCCATTACTGCAGCCTTTCCCTGGGACTGCACATCTGTGTGTGAGAGCTCAGCTCCTCCTGCCTCAGTTTCCCCAGCCTACCTTCCCAACACCAGCTCGTAGAGGCTAAACAAACCAGGAGGTGTTTTTCTGCTGAGGAAAAGCCTGTAAATACTCAAAATAAATAAGGAAGCTGTTAACAAATGGTAGAAATGAGCAAGTTCTTGATATGGGGGTGGATGTCATCCATAGCGCAGGCATGATCAATAAGACTCATAGCTATGAGCCTCGGTATTGAACCTCAGTGCTGTGATTTATTGGATATAACATGTGCTTCCTTTTCATTTACTGCTAAGGTGGAAGAGCTATTGTTTAGCACTGAGACCACGGTTTCTAGGCATTCTTGAGCTGCAGACATGATGCACTGGCTCAGATTTTCCAGTTAATGTTAAAGCCAGTCATTGCCCCACTGCTGAATAGTCACAACCCCTACACAGCGATTTCTAATCAACGGCCAATAAAAACGAATAAAATTTGGTAAGTAAGCTGCAGTGAAGACTGCTTTGGGCTGTGGACTTGATGCGTGGGTCTCCACGTGCTGTGTGCGTCCCGGGCAGGGGTCTGCAGGGCAGCTGCTGCTGGGGACTGCGGGGATGCCTGGCCCTGAGACCTCACATTCCAGAGGTGATGATCCCTTTGCCACGGTATCCCTTGAATTGCTGCAGGAGAAGGGGTACAGCAAGGGACTGGCTTTTTACCCCTGCAACCACTGCACGCAGGGCTGGTGCTGTCAAGGAAGAGGTCCAAAGCAGTGTGAGACTATAACCCGGCCAGCGTTTTATGAATCCCAAGCCAGTAATCTCTTTGCTGTTCCCAGCTATTAAGGAGCAGGACTTTTACTGTGAAGCGTAACGAGGGAGTTTAAATTTTGGATTAATTTCACTTATGCTAATCTCTTCTTTAGATCATGCCTTAAACACCTGCCTTCAAAGCTCCCGGTACTCAAAATCAGACTTAAAAAAGGTATCTGCAAAATTCAGCCTAAATGTGATATCCCTCTCCAGGAGATGGCACTGTGAAACTAGTCTTTCAGCATGCCAGTGCCAGCTTCCAGGGACCAACTTCTCTCTGAATTAGGGCTGATGAATAAAAAGAAGACAAAGGTGTAAGTAAGTGATAGCCCAGGCCCTGAGACACAATGCCAACCTCAGCTGGCATGAAATAAGGGCCTTATGGTGTCTTTTCCTTTTGTAAAGATCGAGTATAAGGTGGGCTGAATACTGTAAGACTTAGAAGCTGAAGGCCACGATTTGTTGCATGGAGGGGAGAAAACGCAGAGTAGCTTCACTACGAACCCAGGAGCAGTCCTGCAGAGGAACAAGTAATAAATAGGAGCTGCACTTGGCAATGGAGATGGCCCCAGATGATGTCCTGTCGGTCTCCTCTCTGACACCAAGCTCCTGTTAGACAGTCTCCCTGCTTCAGCTCACTCAGGTTGGATACCTCTAACCATCCCCAGATAATTCACCAGTGTCAGCTGCACAGCCTTGCCCCTTTTTGCAGTGCAGCGGGACTTGATGGCAGCATCCCAAAGCAGGCAAGTATCTCCCCAAAGTGGAGCTCCTTTACCTATAGCTCATTTTAGCTAGAGGAAGGTTGGCTCAGATCCTACGATTTGCACTATCTGCAAGGCTAATGCCGTTTACTCATGTTTATGAACACGTCTAGACACTGTGTGCAAATACAGACCTCATCTCAGCACCGTGTTAGACTTGTGGAGTACTCTCAGTCCTTCAGGCACCTGGCTAAGCTGGGGCCAGAAATGGATACCCAAATACACATCCATCTACAAACCCTAGAATGCCCCCCGGGGCATTTATCTTCCTGAGCCAGGAGAAAAGAGAGAAATTGGGAGTGTTAGTGCCATAACATTTGTGTGTGTGTGTACATGCTTGTGTCTCTTTGCGTAGGGGATCTTTTTACATCCCCACCCCTCCTCCAAAAACCAGAACCTGCTGAAGACGACATCCTGGGAAATGGGAGAGGTTTTGTGTATGGATAATCTATCCCGGCGACCAGAAACTGCTGATATCTGATCTAAAGTAATGGGACTGGCTGAATTTCACTGGGTTGGACATGTTTCTCTTGTTCAGCTATGGAAAACTTGGGGTGTGAACATATCCTTTGGGGGTGATCATCAGAGGCAAGGTACTTGATGCTCAGGTAAATCTCATTTTTTATCAGTGCTATTTGCATACAAGTATTTTTTTTAGAAACAACAACCACAAAAAAAATTCAGATGTGAAACTTCTATTCCCAACTTGAAATACAAGTTCAGGTGTCATGTGGCTGCCGACAGATGTGGCATTAAACAGCATGGATAGCAGTGAAATTAATGTAGCCAAGGTGCTTTTAAACAGTTGGAGATAAATCCCTGAGAACGCAGTGTCACTGAGACTGAAACTGGAGCTAACCTCAGTGTGGTTTTTTCACTGGGGATTACATCCATTTTATGTCTTGGGATACTATGCTGGGACAACTCAGTATTTCTCAAAGCACAAAGGTCAGACCTGATATAAATCTGCACCTTTTCATTCGTACCTGAAAGTCTTATTGTAGCAGCCACTTAGAAAAAATTCCAAAGGGATTTTCTTCCTCAGCTTTGATGATTTTTTGTTTAATCCACCTCTTTGGACACCTTCCACAGGGCTAATTTAGATCACAAACTCTTTGGACAAGGATAATACTTTCTTCTACATTGCTATGTACAGGGCCAAATGCACTGTCAGTGCTTCAGAAATAGTCTCTAAATAAAAATAAAAGAGGGCAGCACAGAGAAAACCAAGGCCAAGAGTGAAGAAGAAGCTCCAGAGAGGTCAGTTGAACCAAAGCTCCTGCAAAGAGCACTTAAGTGTGAATGGAGATAAAGCACAAAGGCATCTCGTGTTAATGGAAAGGAGATGGAGAAACATCTCAAACACTGTGAGAGCCACTGTGGCTGTGTCCCTAAGCTGGATGACGGTAGTGTCACCCACCACCAGCTTTAGATCAAAATATGCTGCAGCGAGAGGAATCTCAGTGTAACCTCATTTAGAGCAGGTTAAAAGGAGCGAGAACACAGACAACATGTTTGCAGCGCATCTTTCAAAAGTATGTTGAAAATCTAAAATGTCACCACACTGAAAATGTCAACCACTTCCACGATCATCTGGAGAAATGGGACTTCAACACTTTCCTGGCATCTGTTGGGTTTTTGGTCTTCTTTTGAAGTTCTGACAGTGTTCCCTTGCTGTTTTGAAATCCCATCCAACCCAAAGCCTGAAAAATATGAACTGCTTGATTTCTATGTTTTACAGGAACTCTGTTGGAACAGGAGGGGCTGAGCCCATCTCCATGACCTTTCAGAGATGGACCGTGAGCGGCAAGAAGGTGGGTTGTGATGAAGAAATGCACTGTCTGCAATATTTGCTCTTTTCTCCATGAATGTATCCGGGAAAAAAAATCACACCTTTCTTCATCTGTACTGCACTTCTCACTTGTCTTCTTGCACATAAATCCTGTGGTGTGCTACTGTGCCTATGAGGGGCTGGTGGAAAAGAAAGGGTATGAGGAGAGTGGAAGAGAAAGGGGATGGGGAGGTTCAGCGGTGAATCCCTAGTGAGAACCGGTGCAAAGGGTGCTGGTGATTGCAATGGGACAGAGGAGAGCCGGGGCCACACGTGGGAAATCAGTGCCAGTGCTCTGCCATGTCCCGAGGTGTGAGGCCAGCACTCCCTGCAGCACTCCCCTGCTCCTGAAAGAAGGGACGCTCAGAAGATCATCTCGAAGCTTCAAACCTCGGCTCAGAAAAGCAAGTGGAGACAGCGATTGCATCTGAGCCTGTGGGGTGAGATGCAAATTTGACAGCCCGGGAGTGGGGGCAGAGACACCAGCGTTTGGGGTGAATTTCACGGTGGAAAGGACAAAGCCCAGGACTGGTTGCTGCCCCGCAGCAGGGATGCCCCTTCCTTCTGCTCTCCTTCAGACCTGTTGAATATGCTGTGCGCTGCGCCAGCCCCCATCCCGGAGGATGCTCCAAATGCACCCGCCTGCATCCTCAGCCCTGTCGGGAATGCGGCCCCTGGCTGCCTGCAAGGAGAAGGGAGTTGGGGCTCCAAAAATCCCCAGCAAGAAGCATTAGGCAGCCCTTGGGCAGGGCTGCAAGAAAGGGAGCGAAATGCCTGCAAAATACAACCACAGTCCGGCTGCTGAGCGAAGCCGGGTAGGGAAAGCTCCGGAGTCGGCCGGGCACCACCGGTCGGAGCATCCCGAGTAACCCCGGCTCCAGAGGGGGCTTTTATCCCCATCCCCCCCCCGGGAATTTTTCTGGCACCTTCGGGAGCAGGAACAGTCGGGGCGGGGGGCATGGGCAATGGTGTCTGGCCAGACTTTCCAGTCTTGCATCGGGGATGATTTTCTCGAAAGGGGAAAAAAAAAAAAAAAAAATAAAAATACCCAACCAGAAAAATCCCCCCCGGTGTGGCCGTACGTGCAAACACCCCCACACGAGCACAGCCGCACAGCCCGACGTTCAGCGCAATTCTGCCGTGAATCCCCTGCAACCGCTAAATAAATAAATAACCGTAAAATAACCTAAGGAGCAAACGCCAGAAAGTTGTGCGTGTGCCTGCGCGCCGGGGGGGGCGAGGGCTGCGCACCAGTCGGTTTTGCATCCTGCCTTGTGCCTTCGCCTGCTTTTTTTTTTTTTTTTTTAAATTTATTTTCCGCAACAGGGAATAAACAGGTACCGCAGGAGCCCGGGGAAGCGGAGGGGACGGGCGGGCTGGAGGGGACGCGGTGCATTTTTGCTTTCCCTTCTTTCCCCATCTCCCTCCCTGAAAGTTTCTTGGCGGCACGAAATAAGGGGAGAAACCGAAATAGAAGGTTGCGGGGAGCGGTGGGGAGGGGAAGATGGGAGGCAGAGCTCCCGCTTTGCCGGCGGTATAAAATGCTTTATGGTATTTTATCGCATTTAAAGCGCGGACGGCGAGACCGCGTTATCGCTGCGCGCTGCCCCGCACCGCGGAACGGCGGCATCAATTTCACGAGTGAATTTTAATCCTCCCCTCGGTTATTTAGTCCGTTTCCCCGGCGGAGGCAGGGTTGGGGGCGCGGAGGCACCGCGGGCGCGGAGAGCGGCGGAGCGGGGGCGATGGTGGTTGGGATGTGTATGTGATT
>WAAD01014772.1:104404-257770 GCA_013389945.1 Fregata magnificens
AAAAAAACAAAACAACAAAACAAAACAACAAAAAAAAAAAAAAAAAAAAAAAAAAGCCCTAAAAAGAGCGGCAGGCATGCGCACTGCGCGGATGCCATATTGGAATGAGTCTGCCGCGGGTGCGGGCGCAGGGACGGGCCGGCTCCGCACCGCGCAGCTCCGCGCACCGCGGGGCTCTCGCCGCTGAGAGGCGGGGGAAAAAAAAAAAAAAAAAAAAAAACCCCCCAAAAAAAAAAGCCAAACTTGCCCAGGTAAGGCACCGCGCCCGGCAGTCCCCCCCCAACCCCTCCCGGCTGGCATTTCCCTTTATTTTATTTCTTGGGTTTTGCACCGCTTGGGTGGAGAGAGTCGCTTTTCCCCTTCCAAGATATATTAAAAATCTTTAAGAATTTTTTCTTTTATTTTTTTTTAAGCGGGGGAAGCTGGGTGTGGATTTTTTTTTTTTTTTTTTTTCCTTTTTCCTCCCCTTCCGAAGGGGAGAACCCCGGTGGAGTTGCGAAGTGTTGGCGTGCGGGTGGCGGGGCGGCTCGGGCAGATCCCCCCGCGGGAGCCGGTACCTGCGCTCGGGTTCGGGGGTGTCGCTCCCCCACGCTGCCCTCCCTGGGCAGGGCACGCCGGAGTTGTCACGGGCAGGGTTTGCCGTGCCCGTGCAATTAATCGCAGGAGAGCAGGGGTTTTCTTTTTGCCTCAGCGTATCGCATTTTAGATGCTCGCGTTTCTCTCTCTCTTTTTTCCCCTCTCTTTTTTTTTTTTTTTGAAGTAATACCTGTCGTTTTGGTGCTGATGCATGCTTGTGCGACCTCCTTTCAAATTTACTAGGCTGATGCACGTCTCGGAAAGAGTTATTTTGGGTGTGCGGGTGGGTTTCTTCTGAATCTGCTGGGGAGAGAGGGGAAAAAAAAAAAAAGCTGCTGCAAAAGGCGAGGGGGAAGAAAAGAAAAGAAAAGAAAGCAATCAGCTGTGCCAAAATGTGCAGCCCTGATCTATATATATTTTCCCGTAGCGCTCCCGAACTGCGGTAAATGAATATTTATAAAGCTTGTCGGTTCAACATGGCGGGTTAAGGTGTCTTTAAAAACTGAAAATAAACATTTTGAGAGGAGAAAAAGAGGAAAGGCGAGGTGCCACACGTTTGGTTCAACTCTCTTTTGTTGCTCGGAGAGGTGCGCTGGTGAATTAAATGGGAAGGGAAGGGGATGGGATCCGTCCTCGGGGTGTCCCCCCCCCCCAACACCCGGCAGGACTCACTGGTGGGAAAAGTGTAGGGCATTTGTGTATGCTGGGGGGAAACCATGAGAAGGGGCATGGGGACTTCGGAGCCCGGCCGATTTGCCTTTGAATGCCGAAATTGCAGACATGCCATGAGGGAAAAAAAAAAAAAAAAAAAAAATGCCGAGAGGCACAGCGATGATTTATTTTGCATTAACAGTAGACATATCGTGGGATGAGATGTCCTGTTGGAGCTGTCAAGCCTTCCCTGCTCGCTTCGGCGTAGTCAACTGGGGATGTGGGTTTTTTTTTTTTTCCCTCTGTTGTTTAGCAAAAATGCTCTCAAATTGCTACGCACGGAAATTTGGGCTGCCAAACAAGTGACTTTACCAGTGCGTGCCGCAATGAGCGTCTCTTTTGCAGGGAGACCCTAAAAAACCCACGACGACGGAGGCGAATCGCAGCTTTTGCAAAGCAAGCAAATGAGAGTTTGTGAGGAGTTTGCAGGGAGTTGTTTGTGCCCTTCCCAGCTGCCTTTCGCAAATGTATTTTCCAGGGGAGTGAAGGAGTGAGGCTGTCTCAGAGGCAGGAGAACTTTCCTCGTTCCCGTGCGGAGAGCGCTTCATTGCTGCTGTTCTGGGATTGTTTCACCGTGGCTGCAAGATGTTAACTTTGGAGCATCTGTGTTTTGGAGCCGTGGGAGGCGATGGGAAGCTCCAGTATCACAGGCTGTCAGTGCCCGGGTGGGGATGGAGGAGCCAGGGAGGATCCTGGGGGGGGAAGAGAGCTGATCTGCCTGCCCATTTCCCTGCACCTCTTGGAGATGCTCTCCAGAAACCCACCGTGGTTTTATTTAGCAGGAGCGGTTGGAGATGCTCTTTGCACACCTTGTCACGCAGGTTGAGGTTTCCCCTTCCAAAAGGGCTCTGCTCCATCTTCCCACCCCATTTCCCTCCACCATCTCCAGCCCCCAGCTCCTGCCAGGACCAAGTTTTGCTGCTCAGGGAGCCAGCAAACTCGCATCGCAGGATTTGGGGAGGGGGGGTGGTGGTGGTGGTGGTGGGGTGGGCAGAGGAGAAGACCAGGTGGGAGAGGATTGTGATTTCTTATCGAAATAGCAGAAAACATCAATAATTATAAGCAGAGAGGCTTGGAAGGCAGCTGGCAAACAGTGGTGGGAGTTGGGTGGCAAAATCCAGGAGCTGCAGTGGAGTAGTGTCAGCCTGTGGGGTTTTCTATGGGGTGGGAAGGAATGGAGCCATTGCAAAATGGAAGCAGTCCCCCCTGTGCATCTCTCTATCCCCAAGTTTGCTGCCCCTTGGGCAGGACAGCTTTTAAAATCAGTTTGCGCCCCTGGTGCTCTTGGGGAAAAAAAATGTTGTAGCAGAGAGACCTGGTGCCTGAGCAGAGAAGCAGCTTTGCCTGGTTGTGTGCTGTGGACGTGGGGATGGAGGGGGTTTGCAAAGGTCTCTTGCAGATCCCTCTGTCCCTGGGGTCTTGCCCCTCTTCCCTTGCTTCGCTTTTTTTTCTTTGCCTTGGAGGGATCTGCTTAAAAATGGGAAAAGCAGCCTAAAATGGCTCTTTCCTTGCAAACTGCGCTTTCTGATGGGAACACCTCGCTTTGCGTCAGCATTGCCTGTCTCAGGCTCTGCAACCGACACCCCACCCAAGATGGGGTGACCACCGCATCCCTGTGCCCTTGGCTCTTTGCCAGCCAGGGAACACCCCCATCAGCCAAAGGGGCTGTATTTACGGGACTGCTTTGCTCGCCCCATCTTTGCTCCTATTTCCCTCAAAGAGAGGGGGTCCTGTTGCTGCTCGAAGCCCATTCAGCCGCCTCGTGCACCCCTCCTGCAGCGCCAGCGAGATTGCATTAGGGTTAGCTCTGGTTGCACCAGGCAAACCTCCTCCGAGGACTTTTTTCCTGGAGCGGCAGGGAGGCGCTGGCCAGGATTTAGTGCAATTTGCTTTTCCTCCCAAGAAGCCTCTAGGTATAAACAAATTTGGTTTCCTTTGCTGGGGGCAAAGGAGGAGAAGGTGAGGCAGGTTTTCTCTCCAGGGTTGGGACTGTTGCCTGAGTGAGCAGGGGTGCAAATGGCTTTTTTTTCCTCCTTTTTTTTTCTCTCCAACAGATTATTTCTGGAAGGGAAGAAAATATTCTCACAAGTCTAATAACTTCAGTGCTTATAAAGGATTAGGTCCTAATAACTCCTGTGATAAGATGGAGGCTCGGTGTAATCTGTTACTAAGTGAAAATCCAAAAGCCATTTGAATAGATACGGCAAAGAGCTATCAGGAGACTAGTACATTGTGAACAACAAAGAAGTACCTGTTTAATGATTTAAGGGGGTGCACGGGGTAGTGGGGCAGTAGATGCATTATAAGCGAGAGAGTATAATTTCATTTATATATTGAGAAAACATTTACAAATATTCAACAGATGTTACAAGGATGTTGCAGAGGTGGAGAGTGTGTTGCGCACAGATGTAAGAACATCTGCAGAAGACAGTATATAGTTATATAGCTGTGATTATGAGTGATAATTGACTGGCTGGACAGACAGTTGATGTGTTAATGAAGCATTTATTAAAACTTTATGGTAGCGTTACTAGAAATAGAATAAACACCACAACCGTCAACTCTTTGGACTGGGGATGCTTTTCCTCCACCCTTGGCTTGTGCTGTGCTGAGCGTGCTGCTGGCCCATGAAATACATTTATGTATTTTGAGTCACTGTTTCTAGCCTTTCACAGCCATGGGGATGCTGGCCTGATAGGAGAGCATCAGCAAGGGGATGTGGCATTACCTTGCTGAAGGACAGGACACGGTAGAGAAGGTGCCGTTTTATTTCTTCAAGGACTTTTTGCTGGCTAAACTCATGTTGGTGTGGGGCAAGGGGAGGTATGGAGAGCGGCCGAGGGGGGTTTGAGGGGTGGTGGTGGTTGAAGGAGGTGGCTGCTCCCTGTCTGTGTCCAAGTTACAAAGTAAAGGAGTTGTGGAGAACTCCAAAACCTGGGACAAGTAGCCAAAACCTGACGCAGAGGAGCCAGAGGTGTGTTTCTGAAGGTGCACAGGGAAAATTAATGTGGTGACCACGGGGCCCACATTTTAGATGACCTGAAGGTGATGGAGGTGTCAGAGGTATTTTATTACTGTGAATAATGACACATACAGAGTATATCGGCAGGTGCAACAGAGTTCTCAGTGCTGAAATGCTGTTGCTGGTGTTAATAGCGATGCTATGTGCAAATACTGAATTTGTTCTATCATTGTAATGTGCTGGTCCCTGGGAACAGTTTTTTTTAGGATTAGAGTAGCCGATGGTACTCTGTCAATATTTAAATCTCATCATTCGAAACTGTTGATCTTTGCACGACAGTCATCTCTGATGAAACCAGTCAAATCCATTCTATGGGCTTTCTGCCAGAAGATTTCTCTTTACTTTATTTTCTGTGTCTCAGGTATGACTCCTACAATGATTAAAAATTTGGGTTGCAAAACAGGGGAATGCAGAAATATGAGCAAAGACTCTGTCACTGACATTTAAAAAACTCCTGAAAAAGTTTATTTTGAGATTGGCCTTTTGCAAGACCTAACCAAAGCATTCTTGAGAGGGCTGGTTTGGAAAATATGTTCACAGTTACTCCATTTTTATGAATCAGAAGCATTTGCTCTAAAATTAAATAGTAATAAAAAGAAAGAAAAAAAACTCCAAGCAGTTCTTGCAGCTGACCGAGAGATCATTTCTGCGTAGGTGTGAGGCTTAAAAAAAGGTATATGCAGAATCCTTGCTATTTTTACTCTCACTCATGATTCTTGCTTTCGTGATTAATACTGTTAACATCACTGGGTCCTGTTTTCTTGGGTAAAGTCCTGAGACCCAGTTTGAATATAAGTTATTGGAAAGTTTTGCGTTTATTTGCTTGGCAAGGAAGATGAATTCCCTCCACTAAAATCCAGGAGGTGACATTATCCTTGCCTCTGCAGTGTAGGAGATCAGACAAGACAACCATGGGCTGAGGATCCTTAAAGTCTGAGGAGCCATAAGTCCTTTGCTGGGACTTTTGGGTGGAAAGCAATAGCTTTCCTGGATGCATTAAAAATATCCCTTTAAAGAAAGGACAAGAAAAAATAGTATTTAACTGTTTCTTGGAAGGTGTTTTGAGCAAGGTGCAGGTGTAAGACCAGACTCTGCGATGCACCGTTGTACGAGTGATGGTGGGGCATTAAACCTGGATGTCCTGGAGCAGCTCACATGTTCACCAGGGCATCTCTTAGAGGCCATTTGTGGAATGAAAGGGGATCCAATTTGTTTTTTCTTAGAGAAATGGGGTGGAATTAGCCCCGTAAAAGTGACTTGCAGGACTCTGAGTTAAAAAGTCTTGTGGAATTTAGTTCTGGATAGACCTTGGCAGGGGTCTGCTGGCTGCCCTCACGCCCTTGGCGAAGGGGAGGGTCCTCCTCTTCCTGCTGTTGTACTGAGGAGTGGCCAGAGACAGCTGCAAGGGCTGGATCTTTTTTTTTTGTTTTGTTTTGGCAAATCCTGCCAGTCAGTGGAGCTGCTTCTGGATGTAAAGCGCTGAGAGGGATGTAAACTCGTGTAGGACTAAGCCCAAATGCTGATCAGCTGTGCTGCTTAAATGAACCAAACAGTGCCAAGACCTAAAATGTCATTTTTCCTAAAAAGTGTTGGAATCAGATGGCAGATTTTCGTGGATTCTGGTTTGCATCTCGTTTTTTTTTTTTTTTTTGGAAAACGGCTCCGACTGCTGCAAAGCACCGCAACATAGGAGGCAGAACTGATTGCCCCGGGCAATGGGAATTTTGGCTGCTGAGGGTCTTCTGAACTGGGCCCTAAGTTAAGTCCATGAAAACAGTGTTTTGTGTTTCCTGCTGGGTGACTTCTATCACTTGGCTGATCGGTCCCGTTCAGGGGGTCTAACTGATTTTTTTTTTTTGATCCACGTGGCTGATGTTTTGAGATGATAAGCATCAGATGAGATATTTCAGGATGATAAGCAGCTGTGCGTGTTCAAGTTACCCGTCCACAAGGCTTCCTCGTTTCAGCTCCGTTTCAAACACGGAGGCGGGAGAAGGCAGGGCGGTGCAGATGGTTGATGCTGCTGCTGTGCTTCTTCCCTGCAGTTCTTTTGCCAGTTGTAAAGGGCACTGGGGTTATTGATGCAGTCTTCTTCATGGCCCCGATTCAGCTGAGAGCTTTAGAAGATGCCTAATCTTAAATATGCTGTATTCCCAAAGTAGTTGGTGTATGTTGGGTCCTTAGCACGGGTAGAAGCGCTTTACCAAAGCAGGGCTGCATCATGGGAATTGCCTGTTGAATCATGGAGAAGGTGACAGCCACCTAGTAGGTGACAGAACAGCTGGAAATGAGACAGGTTAGTACATGGCGACCTCCCTCTCCCTGGCCTGGCACCTTATGCTGACATTTATATCTCTGCAAAGAGGATGTAAAATATCAGCGCTATGACAGGACGGGATTTTACAGATGCTTGGAATGAGCATCAGTAATGCAAGCACAGGGCAGGGGAGAGGCAGCCGCTCGCCTTGCCTGGCTGTTCATGGCAGCACTGCGGGGTGGTTTGGGGCCGGATCCTGCTGTTGGCAGCCGAATCTGGGAGGCTCCTCCAGCCAGCTGACGTGGGCACTGAGGACAGTATCGAGCCGTGCACATGTGCTGCGTGGGATGCCCAAGGCAGGGACGTCCAGGGTTAGCAGGGGCGATGGTGGGGGTACAGGTGTGGCAGCAATGTCTTATAACCCTTGGTTATAAAACGTCCAGCTCACACGGGAGAAAGGAAATTTAATGAAAAAGTGCTTTTAATTTTAGAGTTTTGATCTAGTCCTCAGTGAAGTTTGTGGCAGGTTTTTGCTTTAAATCCAGCTCTAGGTCCTTAGGCTATATTTACACATAGGGCAGCTAAGAGTGGGATGCGTACCTAAGTCTCTGTGCCTGCCTGTCATCTGTCTCTTTTTTTTTTTTTTTTTTTGCCTAATGCTGCAAAGCTTTTTGCTGTAAACAAGTTAGTTTCTCTAATTAGGTTTATTTTACTTTCTGTTATCTTATCTTACTGCTATTTATCTCTGTGTGTATCCTGGACTCCGGGGTGTGCCAGGTAGGAAGGATGAGAAAATTGCTTTGTGAAACAGGTTTGTCTCTGTTGGCATAAAAAGCATGAGGCATTTGGCACCAGTGCAAGAAGAGAGGAGAGCAAGGACCTGCTGACTTATGGAGGGCTGTCACCACCTCACATGATCCCTTCTCCAGCACGTGTCCTCAGAGAAGTTTGGTTCCTGTCCTTCTTCCCCTGCAGGATGGACAATCCAGACCGTCCCTGCTTTGATGGCTCCTCTAATTTCCCATTTTTGCATGTTTTCCCTCCAGGCTTAGTCATTTATTTTCTGTGCTGCTGCACAAATGATACTGATGCTTGACTTCAAGAGCAGAAGGATCAGCCCTATTGAGGGGCTGGAGCAGGAGGGCTGGAAGGGACCTGCGTGGCTTGTACAGACCGGCTCTTGCCCCAGGGCAGGATTAACTGTACCAAGATCTGTTTCTGGACAGATCAGCATCCTAACCCCTCCAAAAAGCAAGGCTTTGTGCCCTTCCCACAGTCCATCCCTCTTCTTCACCAGATTCATTATTAACGATTTCTTCTCATGCCCAGTCAAATGTCCCCTCCTGCAGTTTAAACTCAAGCCTTCCTCTTCGATCCGCCAAGAACATGGAAAACAGATTATACTCTTTCCCCGTTCAGCTGTTTTTTATATATTTGAATATTGTGAACATTTCTAGTTCTCCAGATTAGATGGGATTTGTTTCTTCCACCCCAGAGTACATCTGAACCAACACAGCGCTGTTCAGAGCAATAATTTGCCCTTAATAAAATCCTGTGGGGTGTTCAGTATGAAAGAGAAATTGTCACTTGATGTAAGTGAAAACATTTGGTGAGGGAAGCTCTCAAATAAATAATTAAAAAAAAAAAAAAAGACAGGAATTTGGAAGAAGTGATCCTTAAAAGGTTTCCAACTGGTACTTTGTCTGAGAAGAGAGACAGGCTCTTTCTCTAGGAGGTGAAAGCTGTTCCTTGATGTGTTCAATAGCCCTTCCAAATGAGCCTCCATTTGCATTGTGCAGATGCTCAGGGGGTGTAAATATTGTGGCAGGCTGCCACTAGCAATCCTGCCTGAAGTATGGTTTTATTTAGGGACCTCTGCCTAGAGGAGTGGACTTTCTTCTCAGCCACAGTGTTAGTCCTGTGCATCCTCATGTTGAATGCAATGGGGTTTGCAGCATTACCCATGAACTAGCTTTTTGGGGAGCTGGAGACTGCATTTATTGCCTTACATTGCCTGCATGCTCTTGGAGGTGGTGTCTGAGCATTGAAAAAGGTCACCTGCATTGCATAAAGCAAGGAATGGCGATCCAGACTTTTAGACCTGGAAGGGAGCACCGTTGACTTGACTTGAGCAGTAAAAATCAGAGGTTCTGTGTGTTGTGATTTGCACTGTGGCTACCGAGAAGTCTGATCTCAGTGTTTACTGGGGCTGGGATCCACTGGGACACGGATATCTCCAGGCTAGCAGGCAATAGAGGCAACCAGAAGGGCTGCAGGAGCGCAGTGTTGGGTCAGAGTCCCAAAGGGGAAGGGAGATGCTGTGGAGAAGAGTGCTGGAGGGTGGGCAGGATATCAACTTGGTATTTCTTGCCCTGACTCTTGGGTGATGCCTGGTCTCGTATTGTGTCCCGTGGGTGAGAAAATGCCTTGGTGGGTCACCTGAGGCGGGAGAGCATGATTCAGGATCAGTCTTGTGGCAGCCAACTCACATGCATCCTAGGTCTAGTCCCACAGCGCTGAGTCCACCTTCACCCTGCTCCACATACAGGGCCAGTACCATATAGCATCTGGGCATCTCACTTCCTCAGTTTGTTTGCTGGCAAATTTGGATGTCTGAAATCTCAGCAGGTGTTGTGCAAGCACAGCCACCCCCTGAGGGTTGTTCATCTTATGCAAATTTGGGGTGTCCAACTTGGACCACACAAATGGTCTTTTGGAGGTGCTTTCTCTCGGTTAGCTGCAAATGATTGACTAGATGAGGCAAATCTCACCTGAGGTGGGTAGGACTGGTGGGCATTGTTTCTTGTAATGCTGTTCCACGGGGATTTGCTATGCTGGAAAACCCCAAGGTGAAGTCAACAGTAGAATTAGAACCTGGTCCAGCATCAGCTGTGTCCTACCTAGGCTTTTGCTGCATCTGCTCAGGCCTAAGTGCCCCAATTTTACCTGATGTAAAGCCATTTGGCCAGGTGGGAGACATTAGCAGGGACATAAAAAAATGATGTGTTCTGGAAGTAGGACAGAAGAGGAGACAACTGGAGTGACCGTCTCAGCTCTGGGATCAGATTGAAGCAGGGCAGGTCCCAGCACAGTCCTGTCCTGCTTCCCGAGAGCCTCAGCACCAATTGCTGCAGCTTCCTAATTGTTCAGGCAGGTGGATCTGGTCTCACTTTTTCAAAATGGTTTCCTTGATCGCTTTGCAGTGGCTTTTTCACTCACGGTCCTGCAAAAGGCTTGAAGATGGTAAAGGCTACCTGAAATTGCACAGGATAGCGCCTGGCTTTGAGAGGACTGGGTGAAATCAGCAGAGGAAAGTCTGGGGCCACCCTGTGTTCAGCTTCCCTCCAACTTGGCTGGAAAAAGAAATGTGGATTCCTTATATCCCAACATACCTAGGGTCGAGCTCTGGAAATGCAGTGAGCGCTGGAGCTGCCCACGGACCCACCCCCGCACCGGCCACATCCCTGGTAGGGGCTCTTCACCGAGGACACGGGGTCATGCTGGTAGCCGTTACTGCAGCCCCGCTGTGCTCATCGGGTGGCTCCTTACTGAGAGGTGGGACCATCTCAAGTCAATGAACGTTACTCAGTATTGGAGGCAGAGTCCAGATCTTTGGGAAAGCAGTGGATTTGTACTTCTCCGCCATTCAGGACTCAGCAATACATTGGCAGAACTGATGACCTATCCAGGCAGGAGGTTTCAAGGATGTAAGATCTTTTTTGCATCCTCTGTTCCACTAGCCTGCCTTTTTTATGTCAATCCCAATTAACCAAGCATGTATTGGAGGGAGAATGTAAGTTTTCAGGACTAACTCTAAGGGAGAGCTGTAGGATGCTGGATTTGTGTGTGTGGGTAGGGGACCTCTCCTTCCAGGGGCTTACTCCAAAGGAAGGAAAAACACGGCAGAGTCGACGGGAGATGAGAAATGTAAAATGGTGTGGGGAAGCCAATGCCAGCACTTATACAAAGAGCCAATATTGGTAGAGATGACAAGGCAGCGTGTTTGAGATAATGGTGTGGCTGAGACTGACAGCCGTGGGAAGAAGGAAATAAAAGAGATTTTTTTTAATATTGGCTGGCTTTTTCTGCTTGTGAATTAAGAGTCTGGATCTGAATTAAATATCAGGGGAATGGGAGCTGCGTGGGGGAAGAATCGGACTGGTTTGAACCACCACTGTGCAGAAACAATGAACAAGGGATCTGAAACCAGGGAATTTGCCCCCTCCCTGCTCTTTCAAATGCATTTCATAATATTTTTCTTTGTGTTCCTGCCTAGTGCAGTGTCACCTTGAGCCTCTTTTGCTGTTGTTTCCCATCCCCTGGTTTACAGGCTGGCGATGTGGCTTGTGGTCCTTAATTTGGTTTCCAGTGGGCACATGTTTCTTCAGACTGACGGAGAAATCGGAGTACAGCGGTGTGTGCTGCTTGTTTAATGTTGATGATTGCAGGCCAGTCAGCATGCGACTGTTAACAGTATGGCTGGGGACTCTGTTTGAAGTGTTAATTAGCAGCAATTAATAAGAAGTGAAAAATTAATACACTATGTCAGCTTTCTTTGCTAGTTAGTTATATCAACACCAAGGCTCAGAGCTATCTTGAAGCTTATGTTTGCATAAGAGTTTGGTCTTGTTGTCACACAGTACTGGGAAAATAGTTAAATGCTCTCCTACCATAAATGGTAAACTAGTTATTCCTAAAATAAGAAGATAAGCCGTAGCCTCCGACAGATCCAGTTTTCTTGGGATGTGGATGCTCTCGACATGACATTTCAAAAGCAATAAGTTGTCCATAGTTTAAGCAAAAAATACATTAAAGTAGACTTAAACAAAGATGTTGATGACATTGCTGAATCTGGCTAAGAGGTTCTGCATTGCCTCTTTTTAATCAAAGTGGGCTCAAGCCCAGCCCCAGACGTGGCTGCCGAGGATGGATCCCAGCCGTGTTGCAAACATCTCGGGCAGGTTGCTGCTGGTTTTCCCATCCATTTTCCATTTCTGATGGGAAATTCCCTGACCCGGGGAACAGGCCTTTCTCATGGGTCTGGTGGCAGATTTGGGGCTTGACTGCATAAGAAACAGCAAATACTGTCATCATCTGATTGGACACCTTCAGCTTTTTATCAGCTCATAACTTTGTCTTACCAGCATCATAGGAGCATCACAAGATTTAACTACACTACCAAGTAGCTTGTCTTTCTTCTTGGTATTTATATTGTTACCCCTGAGTTCTGTTTAAGACAATTGATTTGTTGTGTTTAAATTGATGTCTTCTGCTTCTCTCCATTCTTTGAAATATTTTTAATAGACCAAGATTACCTTCCATCATTGTCTGGTCCTAGGCAAAAATGAAAACAGCTGAGTCCACCCAAGGTTTAGCTTCTGCTGACACCTCCCCTCCTCTCACATTTAACAAGCTTGATGTAAAATCCTGATACTTAACCAATTTATTATTAATGGTATTTACGGAAGTATTCTCTAGCAAAGGAGAAGTGTTTTTTGACTTTCAGTAGACTGATTGCTTCTAGTTTCATAGTTAATTGAAACTTAATATACACTGGGGATGAGTGATATATATGTTCTGAGGTAAGCTGCACTCAAAATACTCATAGTATATAACAGGCTTAATTCATTAGCAAGTCTCATGTCAACAAAGAATAAAGATGAAGTGCTGTAGTGGCCATCGCAGTGGGGAAGTGATCATTATTATTTATGGAGTGCTCAAAGTATACTAAGCACTCTGCAAAGAGACCATATGCAATACGCAAAGAGCGTGTTGCTCTGAATTGGTTTACCGTCTCCTGTTTTAAAAATATCTTTTTCCTTTCATTAGCACGTTCCTTTGGGATGAGGAACACAAACTGCTGATGGGGGTCTAACTTTGCCCAAACAACCTTCAGTTGGGGGTTGTGTCATCTGCCTTGGTAATTTGCTTTTACCAGTGATGCTTTGTGAAACACCCATGGTTTTAGCATGGTTTAATTGCAGTCACCATGATGCTGTTGTGATTGCTCCAGCAGACAGTCCCACCACGGTTCAGTTAATGGA
Organism: Fregata magnificens; assembly: GCA_013389945.1. NCBI lineage: Eukaryota > Metazoa > Chordata > Aves > Suliformes > Fregatidae > Fregata > Fregata magnificens. The sequence goes on from WAAD01014772.1 coordinate 117,015, forward strand.
TACCACACTTACACTTGACATTCACACATGTCCATTTTTTCCTTGCAGTTTTCATTGGAACAGCCTTAAAAACTGGGAATGAAAAATCTACAACAGAACACTCTCCCTCTTTCTATTTTATAACCACCATATCTGGTCTTCCTGAATATGCCTCCTGAGTAGTAAAAGTTGAAAAAATCCCATAATATTTTTACAATCTTATTACCTCCTGCTTTGCCTGGCCTCTGGCAGTAAACTTTTTTCCTACTTTTAGTCACGCTTCTTGCAGAGCGTTTGGCGTCGGTGCTGACAGCATAGTCCTCTCTGTCATGCAGGTCTTGGAGGCAACCACTAATAAGCAGGACCAGTCCGCCACATCGTATATTCTGGACACACATTTCCCCTACTATCTGTCTTTGCTTTAGCATATCTTGTGTGAATAGCTGGTTCCCTCTGTGCCCATAACCCGAGCTCTTGGTTTCTCTTTTTCAGTCCTCCTTTGACACCTTGTAATTCATCACCATCTCTGAGAGTTTTACTGAAAATCTCACTTTGGGGTTCTCTTTAATCTGCTCCTAAAGGTGTATCTCTATGTATTGCTTGTCTGGTGGCTTACTGTAGCTAGAAATATGGTTCTTATTTAGACTGGTGAGTCATTCAAGATCTAGGCAGTCTGTATTCCCTTTCTCATATCATTTTTCATCTCTGCATGTTTTTGTTCCACTTTGTATTTACTATGGTCATTCCTTCTAGAAGAATCTCCTCTGCCATCATAACCCACTCTACACCTGAGTTAATATTTGCTGCCCTGCATGGTACTAACTGGTGCAGTTACCTTAGGTCAGTCTTCATTCAAAAAACAGTTGCAGCCAGCACTATTTCGTTAGGGTATCTGCATTTTGCATGCCGAACTTTATTTTCTAGAGTTATTCCAGTCTCTACCAAGTATTTGCCGTTCAGTGTTTCCTCTGTTTCATTATCACAAATCTCCCTCTTTGGAAGTTTGAATGTTTCTGGAGCGAGATACATCTCACACAGTGTTAGCCATCAAGAAGTTGGAATTCAAGGGCTGGACTTGCTGGAGGATGACTGAGTTGGCCTTTTCCGCCTTTTTGTTTTTTTGGCAGGGGTTGTGCCACCTTATGGGCTGGTCCTTCCCTGTCTGTTGGTGGTACAGGGAGCTGGACTGAACTTTGAGATGTGAATCCTGTGGATGCTGTTTACTACCTCATTATCTTCTCTGTTATTATTGTTGTTATTCCTGTTACGGTATTATAGCCACTAAGGTCCTTCGTTGTGGTTCCTTATCCAACTCTAGCTTCACCTTGGCGGAGAGAGCAGGATCGAAGGGTTACAACCAACATGGGATGACTTGAAAACCATTAGGAAAGGCTGAAGCAACGGGTTGGTCTAGGTAGAACAAATCACTCACTGTTTTTGTCTTTTTCTTTTAGCTTGTCCTCTAGGCGTTCCCTGCTGCAGGATGAATTAGGAAGGCAAGGCATCTTCCTCTGAACCATGGAGACAAGGGCGTCTTTCATCGCCACCATGCAAGAGACCCAGCATCTCTCCCCAGAGAAGGGTCAGAGCCCGGCCAACGGCAACAGGGAGCAGTTTGATTCAGGTGAGCTCTCCTTCACCCCCATGGATTGTCTTCACCGTTACAGCCTGATCACCGGTAGAGGTGGGGACAGTCACGTTGCCAGGGGAGCATTGGGAATGGTTGTACAGCTTGAAGGCCTTTTTTGAGTCTTATGGATTGGACTGTGTATGTACAGTATGTAGCAGCTATTCAAAATTTAAACAAAAAGCAACGGAAACCCGTTCCCAGGACATCATACTGTGTTCTTCCAGTTTCCCCACCCTTTTTTGTTTTGTTGAAGTTTTGTGGTTAAAGAAAGGAAATGAGCATTCAGAAATTACAGCATTTCTCCTTTGCTTTGACCTTCACCCTCATTTCCTTCACAATTTTTTTGAGTGCTTCAGGTGAGAGGGCTTCACAAACATTAGACCGGACAGCAGAGAGCTGGTCGCATGTTGCCCTTGTGCTCATGGGTATGACTGGATGCTCTGTAATGCTCTGGGATGGGCACCTAAAGGTGAGGATTCACTGCGCTAAATTTTGGCATTGTCGTGGTAGATGCAGAAAAATAAGTGCTAACTTCTGATGATTTCTGCTGGAATTAGGTGCTTTAAGTTCCATATGTAGCCTTAACAGGAGGAGACTGTATCTTATGGTGAAGTTGCACATCATGGCTAGACGCGATCTACTTTCTTTCTGATGCCAAAATGGGAGACCCCTCTTTATATCATCTCTTCTCTTGCACCACCTCTGCTGCCCATCACACCCTGGCCTGAGTCAATCAACTCACTAACCCAGCAGAAAGGTAATCCAGAAAAAAAAAAAGTGACTAATTTTCTGCCAGCTTTGTGAGTTGAACTGGCTGGAGAAAGGGGGAGGGCCAGAGCACATGCTGGTGGGAATGGGACCTCTTGCAGTGGCACTGAATTGTTAATTTTGCTCAGCTGTAACTTGTAACTTCATCCTTGCTCTGTGTTGGCATGGGAGAACTCAACTGATGAACTTGTGGAGAACACCACTGAGGTATCAGTCAGTTAATCTGTACAAAAGGGTTTGGTTTTGCATCGTGGTACTTGTGTTGGTGCTCATGCTTGAATGCTTTTCCAGAACTTGCTTGCCTTTCTGTAAGAGCTATTCTTGACAAAAGGATCCTGAGATGTAGATGGCAGATGAAAGTCTTCGCTTGCAGGTGGGCCTCCTAAAGGGCTGCCTGAAGTCCACTTCCATGGAAATAGGTGCCCTCACCAGTGGTGAATCACTGATTCAACGCTACTCGAATGCAACAGTAGCAGTGTTGGGGTGACTGCTTAAAAGCTCTGCACACTTTGCCTTCAGTGTCCTTTGCATCTTTCTCTCTGGTGGTGTGGTGCTGTTTTGTGCTTTACTGGTCAGTGCTGTGCTGAAGTCCTTTGCAAAGCTGTGTCTTTTGGTCTGCTTTTCACTGTTTCTCCCCCAGCACCTCAGAAATTTGGCCACCCAGCCTTTAGTTTCTTCACTTCTCGTAGTGACTCAGTGATTTTCCTGTTTCCCTGGACACCACCCATTGGAAAGCTGTGACCGGCCTTTGAGTCTTTGCCACGTTGACTAATGAGTTGAGGGAGGAAGACTCACAGCAATATAAGACCATGCCAGTTAAATGATGAGCTGTGGTCCTTGAGGTGACTTTGTAAGCTTTTTAGGGTGAGGATGGGCTGTTTTGCACAACCCCTTGTGCAATGCAGCCGTCTTCTACAACTTTTGTAATGAAAATAATAAACAAGGGTGGAACATTTGGTCTGCAGGTTGCCAGTGCCCACCTGGGCAGCTCTTAGTAAGCAACTGCATTATGCTTATGCAATTGAGATGGAAATGCAGGTGGGCTTTCAAGAGGTCAGCAGAAGTAGGGAAAAATGAGAGGGATGTCCTATAAAAAGTGGAAACAGGCTGTGTTGCACTGAAAGCATGTTTGAGATGTGGGGTGGTCTAGTTGGTCTTGCCACGATGCTTATAGGTTCAGCTCTTAAGCTCTGCATGTTAGGTGGGACACAGAGAGGTGGAAACTTTCCTGTGCTGTGGGGTTGTTAGCCCAGCTAAAGTTTTGGTATATGCAGCAGTTCTGGTTGTTTCAGATGGCTTCAAAGGGAAATTGGACATGCTTATGGAAGAAAGGTGCAGCGTACTAACTGCTTAGAAACCATGTTTGTCTCAAGGAAACCCCTGAACTAGAAATAGTTGTGTGATAGGAACTTACCTGGGGGGAAGTGTCACATATGGTTGTCCTCATCTAATGGATGTCTCTAGGCATCCAGGAGGAGGCAAAGCATACAGGAAAAGTGCCCTGTCTCTGTGAAGGGGAGGATGTGTAGGTATGGAGGGGTTGTGATGAGAAACCTGGATTGATCCCACGTAAAGAAAGCAGGACACTCTTAATGTTACCTTAGGTAAGAACATAAATATTGCCCTGGGTTCTCCCATAGATATGAAAGAGAAAGAGCCTCCCATCTATAGTGCGACTCATAGAGGTGACGACTGAGGGTCCTCTAGAATTAAACATCTGAATTTGGAGCTGAGATGTCTTAAAACACCTTACAAAACCTAGTCATCTGATGCTGCCTGTGTCACCAGTGAAAAGAAAGATACAGCTCCAGCAAGCAACTCATCCCATTTTAACACCGGTGCCGGCTTGCCTTTCCGTTGAGTTGCCGCCTGGAGCTGCCTGTTTTTCCCCACTGAGGATGAAGAAAGCTAACCCTGGCTGGAGCAGAGGGGAATATCTCAATCCTTGTTGCTCACATAATGCAGACCCCTCTCTCGAGGTGGGATTCATGTCCTGTAATTCAGACATTTCCAGAGTAGACACCTGCAGCCTGATCTAGTCACCATTGGATCCATTTATATCCATGGGAGAGAAGTAGGTGCCTATAGGATGAGAATTCAATTGGCCGACCATAGATGTTGGTTTTGGAATGAGAAGAAGTGGCCTGTGGTGCCTACATTTCTTTGGGGGTATGGGTCTTGATGACTCTCCCAAGGCCATGCAGGAGGTTTGTGGCTGATCACGTTCCCCTCCAAGCCCCCCTTGGTGTGTTAAGTGCTAAAGCATTTCAGTTCTCTGTTCACTCACAAAGTCATGAATGTAGCTCTGTGCTATAAATAAGATGGCTAAGCAATTTGCCGCAAATACGTTCTCCTTCAGTGAAGCCTGGGAAAAATCTGTGTTTCTGGAGCCACAGGTTTTGGGTCTTTTATCCCCTTTATTTCCCATAGCCAAACACCCTGGGAGGCTGTTAACAGCTGGAACAGTTGCATTTTTATAGTGTCAATGCATGAGCACTTTAAAGCCATTGAGAGGCTCACAGATAATGACTTGTTGATTTTATTTGCCATCCTGGGCTTGTTTATACATCACCGTATTGTAGAGTAGCCAGCCTTGACTATTTCATTAAGAAAGAGCACTGGGCCTAAGTACCAATAATTGGAAAGTGAGCTGATATGTAAAATAGGCCTAATGACAAATTTGTCATCTCACAGGGTGCTCTGTGAAATGCTGGCACCTGGAGTTTTGCAGCTCTCCAGCAGAGCCGGGACTTTGTTCTTGGAGCGTGTGACTTGAGGAGCGACGAACAGATCGGCTTTGTGATAACGGCTTCTCAAGTGGGCACAATCTCCATTGTCGTATATTAAGAGAGACTTTGCATTTCTCTATCTGCCTTTTAATCGGGGGATCTCCAGGCAATCAAGAGAGGTCGGAAAGAGGTGTCCTCTGCTCGTCAGCAGTAGGCTTTTCTGATGGATGAGGAGATTTGTGTACAGCCCCGTTACATGCATGGATGGGGGTGGATCCCTTAGGCTGGTCTCATCCCCGGGCCATGCCGTCCCTGCTCTGGATGCCCCCCTGCCAGATTTCTAGAAGGGAACACAGTCCATAAAAAAAAATTTTGCAAACTTACAGTCCCTTCAAAATCCCTTGTGATAAAACGAAGCAAAATAAAACACCGATGCCGTGATAAATGAGTATTCTGACATCATTTTTACAGACCTTGTAAAAGTAATTTCCTGATAAAGTCTGCAGATAAAACACGGTAGAGGAGTCAGACTTGTGGTGTGTCAGAGAGAAATGAACTGACAGGGAGGGAAGGCTGCAGCTCTCACGCTGCCTCCCCCTGGGGTCTTGAAGCCTCTCTACTTGGGTTTAGAAAGGAGAGATCTGGGTGATTTTTTTTTTTTTTAAACATGTTGTGAGTTTTGCTGGACTGCATGTGAATGAACCTGCCAGCGGGGCTGTGGGAACAGTGGGGCCAGCGAGTCTCTCTGTGTTGGCAGGTGGCAGAGTAGGTCACGGGTGGGACAATTATGAAGTACAGGAGGACTTGTTGCATCCATAACTAGCATCTGTGATGCTAGCATAATTAATGTGCTGTTGGCAAATTCTGGAGAAGACTTTGTCACCCTGGAAAGTGACATGGGCAGTGCAAGGGCTGGAGATTATATACTGAACTGCTTAAAAAACCCTGCTTCCACTGTTATGTGGAATGACTCCTTCCCATAAGACTACTGAGGAAGGCTGGAGAAAAGCAGATACTTGTCTGGACTCACCCAGCAGGTTAGAGCAAAAAGCAGTAATAAAAACTGAGAATATACAGAGAGCATCATGGGCTGGGGGAAATGCCTCATGCTCTGGAGTAGAAGAGCAGAAGAGAAGAGAGCCCAGGGCTGACCTGGAAGTGTCCTCTCCTGCTCATATGTCCTGAGGTGAAGATGTCCTTGGGGCTGGTGAGCAGCATCCCAACACCACAAGTGCAGCTGGATGCAGAAGCGGGGAGCGATGAGGCAGAGGGGATGCACTTTTAGCTTTTTGCCTTTTGCTTTGCATGTCAGGTGTTGCTGACGATTAGTGGGACGGGGATTGTTCGTGCTCAGGGTAGAAAGTTGCCTAGTTGGGAGAAATTGGAGTAATTTTAAGCCTGGGATAGATAACCATATTTGCCCATCTACTTGTGGACTAACATACCTTATTTTAGAGGCTCAGCCTTTGAAATCTCTGGACGTGGCTGTTCTCTAAAATATTAACTCCACAGGGTTGTAGACATTAAGGCTGAAAAATTTCCCTGATCATCTAAGTTGCCTGCCTGCGTGATATAGATGAAGGAAACTCTTAGCAATTTTTGCACCAAGCTCCTACCTTGTGGTTAAGCTGTGGCTTATCTTTCAGTCAAGAATGAACAAACCCCTCATTTTGGGTCAAATATCTCAGAGTCAGCTTCTATGCCTGGAGGTTTTTGCAATGATTGCAAGAAACAAAACAAGGTCCATCCCTTATTCTATGTTGAATTTGTCTATTTTCAGGTTGTAATCATAGAATTGCATTATTTCTTGTCTTGCTGAATTGAAAAGTCATCTGGTAGCCACTTTGTCACGGGAGTACATGTTGATTTACATCTTCATATTTAAGCAGGTTAATTGAGTTTAAGGCAAGGAGTCACACCTTAGACTTGATGCAGCAGTGTGCAAAGTGTTTAACAGCGGTGACAGCTCAGCGCTCCTCTTTGAACTCCCAGACAGATCTTTACCCTCCACCAGCTCTGTCTCAAAAACCCTCTTCTGATCCACTTTTTTCCCCTTGCCTATATGTCTGGCTCTATAGGCAGCAAATAAAACCTATATCTTCCCCTTTTAATAATGAGAGATTCCCATTGCACAACATAATTTTCTGGTCCTGAAAACTGAAGACCTGTAGCAATAATTGCAATAAATTAACCCTGCCGTTTTCTTCGTAAAACTGTCTGGGGAGGTTTCTTAATTCAGTTTGTCATGAGTCACTTTAATTACATCATGACCACGCTGATGAATGTTTGGGCAGGTAAGGGTCTCGCAGAGTTTGCCTGATAAATGCTTATTGCAAAGAGCTCATTGCTAGACTGTAAATATTTTTGCTCTGGGGATGAAGCTGGGTTTGCGAGATTGCTTGGGAACACAATGAAAACAATCAGATTTGGCTGATTTTCTGTAAGTGAAAGAAGATTTATTTTTAATTATTGCTGTGTGTGTTTCAGCGATGGTTTGAGGCCTCAGCTCTGCTCTACTCAGTGCGGTTATAAAAAAAAATAAAGAAAGAATAGTAATGTCAAGTCCTTCACTGTGGGGAAGGATCATGTGGGGCAATGGTGCAGATGGGGGAGGCATGATGCAGAGCCCCAAATCTGAAATGGGGCAAGGGCAAGTGCAGGGAGCAAGAAGGCAATAGTGGTCTGGTGAGGGGTGCTGGGGGATTTGGGGGAAAGCAGCTGTAGTCTTGGCGGAGGAGGGAGGCCTGGGGGCCTCGGCTGAGATTTCTGGGTGGAGGGATGCTGAGGAAGGAGAGAAAGGCTGGCAGGACCGAACCTGGGGCTCCCCAGCCCCAAGGGTTGGGGTGTTTGCTCTACACACTGCTCAGCCAACAGAAGCAACTTCTGATATTATCACCAGGGTGCTGCTGTAATTAACAGTGCTGGGTGACCCGATTTTGGGGCACGAGCAAGGCCATTGCACCCTTGTGATAGCGGACAGGCAGCCACCTCCCTTGCAGCAAGAGAGTCACCAAATACAAAATGAAAGAGCAGAAGTGCCTCGTTGCAGTGTGACGGGTTTGTTCCCCCACTGCCGTGAAAGCAGATTCATTTCTGATTTCAAAATGTTGGCTGCTAAAGTTCCAAAGTCTGCTGAAAGCGTAGTAAGAGTCAGTCAAACTAGACGAACACAGATCTTTAAAACAAGCTTTCTGTTTTCCCTTGTGTTGATGTTTATACTGGTTGCTATTCTCACCCTGAACTCTTTGACACAATTTTTGCCTTCTTTGGCTGTGTTTTAGGCTGCTTTTCTTTCTGTTCTTTTTTTTTTTTTTTTTTTTTTTTTTTTNGTTCCAGCATTGAGGACGCAGACTTCAACTGGGACGAGTTCCTGGAGGAAACAGGAGCCAGCGCTGCTCCCCACACCTCCTTCAAACACGTACGTGCTTTGTCTGAGCTTTGCTGGCGTTGCGTGCGTTCCCTCTTCTGGTTTTTAGGGGTCCCTGGAGGACTGAAGTGGGGTCTGACCATTTTGGGGAGAAATCATCCCTCTGTGCATGTGGCAACCTGCGTAGGAATGGCCCCCCAGCTGGTGTTAGGCGAATTTGGTGTGTTTGCATCATCTGTAATCACGCTTGGAGCGCTGCGTCTATGCCACTGCCTTATCCTCTGCCTTGGGTTCAAATTTTCCATTTTTGAGGGCTTATAAGCAAAAGTAGAGCACTGTAATGCACTAATTTTTTTTTCTCTTCATCTATTTTTCCTTCTCCTTATTTATTAATTGCTGTCCATCCCAACCCATAGAGATTCATCTCACAGGAGTGCCTTATTTCCCCAAAGCTGTCCTCTTAATGCATGGTTTACTGACTAGCAGGGTCACTCAGCACTAGAGCCCAGCATGACCCGTAGAAAACCATCTCTCAGCTGCCTGCCTGGAGATGCTGTCTCAGGAGCATGAGAACCAAGTACTTGGGTAGGTGATGCTTTTCCCAAGTACTTTGGTAGGTGAACATGGCTCATATAGACAGCCATGGTAGTTACAGCATGGTCTGTGGCTCTGGTCCTTGTTAGCACCAAGTAGCATTGGAAGTCTCTGATATCTTGACTGATGAAGAAGATCAGAGCATGCTTTGAAAAAAGGACTCTGTCTCCAAGCAGAGCCCATCACAGTCAAAGATATTGTTGTCTGGGACCAGCTTCTCCATCCACCACCAGTTGTTTAACCTCTTCTATTCAGCTCCACGTGTGTGATGTCACATGATGACAGGGGACAGAAATTAAGCTGATGTATGAGTTCTTCATCACAGTCAAGGGCGTGCACGTGTGGCCACATTGGTAGATTTTTCTGGGACATCTTTGTCATTCAACCACAAGACGGTGCTGTCAGAGATGTTGGGTCCTACTGGGAAGGTGTTGTGATGCCTTCATCTGAGTCAAGCCATGACAAATCATAGTGGTTCTCTGTCCTCAGCTGCAAGTCCCCTGAGGATGGTGCTGCTCATCCTCCTACCTGACCCATCAGAACTGTAGCCCGTTCTGCTACAGTTGCTCATTGGTCGGCTCCTCTTCTCCCAGCTTCACTTGGCTGGTCTGCATGCTCTGGAGGATGGGGGTATCTTCAGCATGAAGAGAGGGGTTTTAGCTGTGATGCTCTGGGCGGCTTTACACTGAGTCTGTTTGGTGCCAGAGATGTCCTTTGGGAACAGCGTAGTGGTACTGCAGTGAGAAAGCTTCCGGAAGAACCTGTTGCTACTTCAAGAGAAGTCTCTGGATGACTGCATTCACGCCATTAAACCGCCTTTGTCTCTAGGTGGTTTCTTAGCTTGTTTTGAAGGGGTAGGGAGGTGCAGTGATGAAAAGCCTCTCTTCCATGTACATCTGAAAAAAAAAATACAATCCTCCACCCCCTATTTTGCTTCCATTTTAACAACAGTAGAGTATTACAGAGGACCGTAATTCTCTACACTGGAGAATTACAGAGCAATGCCAAAGTTTTGTTGTAGAGTTTGCCCTTGCTCCAGCAGCTGTCTGGAGAGAGCATTTTGTTCCAGGGTTCTGCTCTGGGCCTTGACCCAGAGCAGATCCAGGTGAAAGTTTTGTGCTTCATGAAGGCCTTAAGGATGTCTTTAGGTGTGTGGAGATGCCCACCTCATCCTGCTGATTGCAGTGTCTCAATTATGGGACTGTTGGTGCGGGGCAAGTTAGGCCTGGGAACAGTCCTTAGCAACTTTGCTTCACAATCTGGAACTTGATCCTCAAAAAAATTGGGTTGGCTAGGAACCTGAACGCTGTCAGAGAAGATTATACTATCTGTCTGTTTGATTCCCCTCTTTTTGTGATTTCCAGTCCCAAGTCCTTTGCCTCCAGAATACCACTTTGGTCTTTACTTGTGGTGAGCACAAGGAGAAAAAATACAAATGAACATGTATCCTGCATTATTAATGAGGACCCTTAGCATCAGAAGAGCTAAGATCCTATCTTACGACTAAGTAAAGTAGTAAATGTCACAGACCACCTTCAATCTTAGATGATCTCCAGAGGTTCCTTCCAACCTCCACTATTCTGTGACTCCAGGCGTTGATGCTGATGGACATGCCCACACAAGTAAAGGCACGTGGAGCATTGTAACCTGCAAATAATAAATGTCTTTGGCTGGGCAGCACTTGTATCATAAACTGGAGTGGGATGAATGAGGGACTACTACTGACATCCCAGAGGAGCTCAGTGTTTTCTGTGCAGCTTTGCATCCCCAAGTCTGAGAGGTCCTCAGGTGGCCAAGCAGACCATATTGTATTTATCTTTGTGAGTAAAAGAGGCATTTTAACCTGTCATTTAAATGAGAAGTTAATCAGAGACAGGCTTAAACCAGACTTTATAACCTCTCTGGTTTCAGTAGGAAATAAGGTACTAAGAAACCTGTAAGAACCTGTCCTTCAGCATCTCATAGGGAGTAACAGGCTATGTTTTGGATGGTTTTCTGAAAACAAAGCTGGCACCTGAACCAGTGAACTGGCATTCACCTGTTCTTTATCAGCAGCAGCTAGAGACATCCCACTGGCCCTTGGAAGATACATTACGATGTGCCTACAGCAGGCCCTAGTGTTTAACAGCAGTCCCTGCAGTGACCTAGAAGAGATGCACTGGCATCTCCAATGTCCTAAGGCAAGTTACATGTGACCTGTCACTGGTGAGATAAATGGAAGTGACATCTCCATCAGATGGCAGGACAGTGACCCAAACCGTTTGCTTCTTTCAGCAATGGGTCATACCTTATTTACTAGGATGCTGGGAGAGCAAATCAGTCGCGGCTTGAGCTGCTGGGGATGGATTTAGCGGAAACGCTTTCCTTGGTCTGCTTGGTACAGCATTCAGCCCTTCATGCTTGTCAAGCCTCAAGAGGTGCTTCAGTGTTGTTATATGACTAATTATTATAGTTGGGCTTAACTCCTAGAGGTGTTTAGTTCCTGCCTTTCTACCTTGCATGTGTCCTGTGATTTGCCTGACGGAGCTGCATAGTGGGAAATGTAACCTCATTTGAGCTATACCACCTTTCTCCCAGGCGTTAGTGAGATTCATCATGTGAAGATGGGTACCAGTCCTCTCTTAGGTGTACTGCACCTGAAGTTACCACTGCTGGAGGGTCTCTTTGGAGCATGTGGGACCTTGCATGATGGGGTATATGCCATTGAAGTAGGAATGGTCCTGCCCAGACAGATTGTGAAGGAGGTGGTTGGATTAAGGAGCACAATCAACTGATGTCCTGTCCCAGAGCTGCTCTTTAAGGGCAGCATTATCTTGCTTAGCTGGGGAGGGGGTCTTCCCACAAAGAAGAAAAGGTAACACCATGCCTTTCTCATTTTGTAAGGTTGAAATCAGCCTTCAAAGCAGTTTCCAACCAGGAATGAAATTAGAAGTGGCCAACAAGAGCAATCCGGACACATATTGGGTGGCTACGATCATTACAACATGTGGACAGCTCTTACTGCTTCGTTATTGTGGCTATGGAGATGACCGCAGGGCAGATTTCTGGTGTGACGTGATGACAGCAGATCTTCACCCCGTTGGCTGGTGTACACAGAATAACAAGGTCCTGATGCCTCCAGATGGTGAGTTCTGTGTGTTTTGTTAGGGTCATGCTCTAGTATCGGGCTGTTGGTTAATCTCCAGATTTCCCGTCAATCTGGAATGGGTACTCCAGATCCTCAACTGGTGTTGGGTGATGCAGTCAGGGTCAGGTTCCCACAGGTCAAGGGGTGATTTTGTTTGCCAGTTGGCCTCCAGAAAAGGCATTTTTGCCCTGGTTGGTAACAACAGAAGGTGCTTCTATAGCAAACTGTTTTAAAAAGGAAACTTACTGCTGAATTATAAAGCTGTGATTTTCAGTTAGGGGAGAAAATTGTCCTGTTCTTGTAGGAAGGAAGGGTGAAATTCAGAGTGAGAATAAACTAAAATAAGCAAGATCAGTTTGGGTGTAACCAAAACCAGAAGTCTGTGTGCTCAAGCGTTTTTGCCCTGAAAGTTTAAAACCTTCCATTGCCAGATTCTTGCAGCTTTTAATGCCAATGGTAGATACACACAATTAAAGGTAGCAAGATTTGGTCATCATAGGTTAGGACATGTCCTGATCATCAGCTCTTAGGTGTGTAAAAGCTGAATGCAAGAGCTCTAGATTACTGAATGGCCTGTGTGGAACACTTTGTTAATAATACAATTTGATCCCCAGTGTGTAAGAAAAAATGGTGGCTTTTTTGGCTGTGTACAGCAATGGAGCAGCTGTGTATCCTTACCACTATGTAGTTCCAAGCAGAGGCATACTTGTCACTGTTACTCATACATATTCCCACCATATATCCCATTTATTCTGGATCAAGGGAAGAAGAGATGAATATTTAGCCTCCAGCTTGTGCATGCATTTAAGAAAAGTCTTTTTTAAGGATTCTGCTGCTGAAGTTACTTTTTTACTTTCTGTTGCACGTGGCCATCGAAAAAAGTATATGTGCTATTTGTGTGCCGTGTGTGATTTTCCTGGTGTAGGTGTTGCCTGACCCCGCGCTGAAGTGAGCTGTAGACATGGTCTTTGAATCAGAGCTGACATTCTTGCCTTGTGTATGCCGAACTCTGAGCTAAACTTCTCTTTTTGTTCTGGTCTGTGTCTTTTGAATAAACAGAGGATTGACTGCCTAAAAGAAAAGAATTCTTGAAGACAAATATGGTTGAGAAATCTGTTGGCTAAGCATTAGTAAATCAAGCTGATGTGAGAGGGGTTAGGTATTTTATTTTATTGGTCTCTTAAACTACCTTTTATTATGTGGATTATAATCAGTGTTACCAGAAAGGTGTACAGTGCCGTAAACTAAATCTCAAAATGCCAGGGTCAAGGGGTAAGAGATCTTATCGACTGTCTTAATAGAAAATAATGATTGTTTTATAACCAGAGGCAACTGCTTTTCATGGAAATGTTGGAATCTGCTCTTTGGGTTGTGGCTACTTCGTGTGAATTGTCTTGCTTGAATGACTGCAAACGTGCAGTGCGTCATACCTCCTTTCTCCTCTGGCTGGGTGATGAACTGCATGCCACGGTCTTAAATTTGGGCAACTGCCCTCTTTTGGCTTGTTTTTTTTCCACTCCCATTCTCCATGAATAAACTCTTATTGAGTATGTCTTAGTATAGTTTTCAAAAAGAATAAATTAAATGCGTAGGTTGTAATTTCAAAAGAGATTTAAGCATTTAAGAGCTTGAGTCGCGTTTTGGAATGAGGCATCTAAAATGCCCAGGAGGATTTGAGCCTTCAGGACTTCTCTCACTTGGAAAAGAGAGAGGTCCTAAATGTGCTCATGAATTGCAGAGCTCCTCTGGGTGTTTGCCTGCAGGCTTCAGCCTGTGGTCAAAGGTGGCTTTCAAAGATCATAGCTCCCGTTGGGATACCACAAGGAAGAGGCTGGATTTTCAAGAGTGCCCCTCATGTACTGTAGGGAGAACTGAGCTCTGACCAGCTTTTAAAGGTAGTTTGTGAGTACTAGGCTTACTGTACGCGGATGTCTGGCGTTTGTCCTGTGCTTAATTGCTTGGCTGATCAGTGAATGTATCTTAACGAGCCAAACTTCATTGGAATGCTGAGAGTTTTATCTGGTGAAGCCTGCAGGATCAGACTTTGCATTGGTTATAGAGAAAGTGATGTTCTCTATGAACTCCATGGAGGTTTTTTACCTTTTTAGCATTGCACGCTATTTTGTTGTCAAACCTTTGGAAGAAACAAAAGCCAGCTTCAAATTGCATGGACCCATTTTCTAATGGCCTGATTCTGTACATCTTGATTACAATGAGGATATCTGTTGGCAAGACCACGCAAACAGCGTGGCCAGGGCCGGTTATCTGTCATTAGGGTTTGAGTTTAATCAGGAGCTGAAAGCTTTGGTTATCTGCCAAGAAGGACTTGTTTAACGGGCAAAATACCAGCACTGGGGCAATGCTGTGTTTCTGCTTACGAATCAGATCGGACTGATCAGCACTCGTCTTACAAATGTGATGCCAGGCAAGAGTGGTACAGAGCGATAGGACGAAGAATTTCATTACGTGGGAGAGAGAGGCGAAAAAACGGGCTGGTTCAGTTTAGCGAATCAATAGAGCTTAATTTAATGTTCAGCACACACAGAGCTTTTAAGGGGCAGCTGCCAAATAATTATTGTTTATGATCCCAATAGAAGGAAGTCATTTAATTTACAGACTGTTACATGATTATTTATTGGGTGACGTTAGTATTGCATCATGGGGCCTGCGAGTATAATGTCAAGTCATGTTATGTCCTCCCATGACGTTATGGTGCACTGCACTAGAATAGGACTGAGGGCCAAATACTTGAGTTTGCAATAAAACGTATCGGGTTATGAAAGGACGGTGCGAGTGCGTGTGTGCCTGCGAGCTTCACCCTCCACCCCCTCCTTCCCTGCAGGAAATCAAAGGACTAAAACTGTAGTTACTTCAAGCTTTGCCATTAATTATATTTTTCTCATTACAAATCGGTGTGTAATTTGAATTGCAAACTCAACTATCCTGGCAGAATAGATCTGTTTACCATTCAAAGCAAAATGAAAATTATTTAAATTAGTTAATATAGAACTCATTTGAATGAATTGGATGTTTATTCATGAACTAGCTGAGGCAAGTGTGAAGCTGTCCTTATGGTCTGTAGCTTTAGCACTGATCAGCTCTAAAGTCACGTCCTGGGACAGAGATTTTGTTTTCATTACATATTAACTGTGGTGTAGAGCAGTGGGTAGCTACTGCCTGATGTAGCTGAGTGTGAAGTTTTCATCCTTTCTGACAAGGCCCCTCAGCAATTGTAATTCAGGTGAGGAAGGACAACCTGCTTCAAAGCTCATTGAAAGTGGCAGGGCTGTGGTGGTGTAGTAGGATTTGTATTCTGCGCTATAGGGATGGGATGTGACATAGACTTTCCATCGGTTAGTTAAAGTTTCCCCTTTATATTCGCCTGCATGGAAGCAGGGACAGCCTTTATCCCCTCCTGTGTCTTACCCGAGCACTGTCCTCCTCCTCAGCACAGAGCCAATGCGGTTGTTTTTCAACGTCCTCCATCCCTTGGGATGGTTTACCCATTGAACATTAAAAATTAAAGTCTAACTAAACTTTCCCTTAGTAGCAATTCCTTCAACTGTGAAAAGAAGAGAGGTCTTTTGCCTCCTTTAGCCTGTTATTTCCATGTGCTGTTTTCCTTTGTTGATGACAGTTGGGTTCATGAACACATTTACCGTCGGGTAGAAGAGCAGCGTGGAGAACCTGACAAGCGTAGTAGCTAAATTATGCATTGTGAACCACGCAGAGAGCAGGAACGTCTTTTGATTGACACTTGGGTGTTTTTGTACAGATTGCAGATTTACAGCTGAGCCAACAGAGCCGAATCTCTCCTGGCACTATCTTAATGCATTCTGGGATGCGTTAAAGACACTGGACGACAAGATTATTGTGTACACTTGTAATTGCCACGGTGGTTCTGCTTTAATGTTATTGACAGATGGAAATTCAAATAGGGCATTGCTGCGTGCAGATCTGCGCAGTGAGCTTGAGTCTGCTTGCTGCGTAAGCCAGAAGACGGAGGAGACTGGAGATAAAAAGAAATACAGCGGGGAGAGAACCAGGTCTGTATTTTGATTTTACAATGAACCGGTACAGATGGGAAAACCTCTGAACACCATCTATACCTGGATTTCCTTTTGTGTTACACCAATATAAGGAGGATTAAAGCTGAAAAGCCTGATCCTGGGATGAAGTGAGTCCCTCTTGAATGGTGCTGAGGTTCATCGAGTGAAATATACCATTAAGAGTGGTGGACATAAAGCATTTTGCCTGCCCAGACTTTCTGTGAAGGTGAACATCACTATTTGGTCACTAGGTTTTTGTGTTCCACTCGGCTCAGGTTAACTTTTACCCTAGGTCCAGGCCAAAGGAGGCAAATTTCACTCAGATTCGAAGTGCTGGATCTGATTCTGGGCAGGGTATGGATGAAAAAGGAGATAAAACTTGTGCCACAGCAAACCGGATTGCCTTCAAATGACAACTTTTTTTGTTTCTTTTTTTTTTTTTTTTTTTTTTTTACCCATTATCTGAACCTGTCACAGGGCCAAATCCTGCTGTTTGAGATCACTGCTGTAAGGGAGGGGAGAAGTGGGTCTGGTTGGCCATGTCAAAAGTTATGGCATGAGGACTCATCGGATTCTGCATGGTCAAAAGGTGGTCGGCTGATTGAACAGCTGATTTGTGTGCAAGACGTCAGATAGATGAATAGATAGATGAAAGAAATGTTAACTTTGAGCCAATTTTTCCATTTTGTTAGTGCTCAGGTGAAATAATCGATGGATGTAGTGGTTAGAACAGATGCTGGGGCTGGACTACAGCAGCAAGTAGTGGGATCGAGAGAAAATGGGGCACAGGGGGTGGGAACAGAAGCAGTAAGGGGAGATGGTGAGGCAAGAGCAAAGGGAAGAGCAAGCCTTGAGCCGTCAGTTTCTGCTCAGAGTGGGGATTTGGTGTCATTCAGGACTCCCTAGGTGCACAGGAAGCTTTTTTTGAGGGGCACAACTGGGGGTGGTGGTGGAGATGTGGCCCATACACTTGCCTTTCAGCATCATTCTTGGAGGTCACTTGTGTCCACAAAGCTTGTCTACAGGTTCTTCAGAGGGTGACACAGAGATAATGTTTCTGAAAACGGATGAAGGCCTCCAGAGCTTCTCTCCCAGAAAATGCGATCATGGATTTTTTTTTTTTTTTTTTAACTGAAGCCAACTTTCCCCTGGTAATCTCATCCCAGAGGAAATAAAACTCAAACTATGCCTGCAGGTCCGTGATAATAGTGCAGGTAGAGGGATCAGATGGGCAGGGTGGACTTCTTCTTTTATCTTTGTGCGGAGTTGGCTCGCCTCCACTGACTTATCTGAGATGAGTTTGCTTTTCTACCGGTATAATTGAGAGCAGATCTGGCCCCGGTTTAGCTCTTTCACTGAAGGCTCACCTGAAATATTACTTCCTAAGAGCTTGAGGCTGGAGAAAATCAGTAGGCATTCACTGAGCTTATGCTGTTTTACATCAGCTAAGAACTGGGCCCTCGAGCCAAGTAAAATGAAACTCGGAAATCTTCTTTGGCAGGTTGTACTGGCAGACTCTGGATATTTCTGAAGTAGTATATAGATTTTTAATTTTATATCTTCTTTGCCCAATCCCTATCCTCTTATTCCATCAAAACCAAGTTTAGACTAACCTAATGTAAATAGATTGCAGGATTTCTTTATTTTAAATACTGCAAATGACTCCTAGTACAGTGTTTTATGTGTGCTTTTCAAGTCGACTTTAGCAGACTATTAATTATGCAGGGGTGACGTTAGCATAAATAACTAGTCAGCAAATAAATGTCAATTAAATATTCTATTAGCATAGTAGGCAGCTTTACGCATTGGCACAGAACATTTAGCAGATTATACTTAATGAGCATATAAAAGATAGCATTTTTTTTCTTTGCTCTCCTAATGATGGCAGAAGGAAGGAGAGGAGGGGAGGTGAAATAATGCCAGCTTTGGCTGAAGAGGTGGGGATGTTTGGGCAGAAATTTGCCCTAGTAGGAGGCATGTCAGTTGACTCTGATGCCTCTTGGGAGCTTGTAGCAGCTGGAAATCGCTGGAGCATATCATGGCTAGGCATCTCCCTGCCAACCCCGCGTAGCCCTTGCAGACTCTCGTTCCTGAGAAGAACATATTTTCATTACAGCACCCGCACTAGTTTTTCCTTCCCTTCCTTGACATGACTCAGGTCACTCAGTCTGGGATGTGAAAATTCAAGAGTTAGCCCATTGCTCGTGCAGCATCAGGATAATGTCTTGATAGGGAAAATGCTCTTTTCACTATTGTGTGAAACTGCAAATCTTTTGCATGTGCTGCTGGCTTTAGTTACTTTCAAAAGACTTAATATTGCCAAGTGAGGCCCTTTTGGGGTAAACTGAGTGTAACAGGCCCCCATGTGTCTTTTGGGAATGTAAGTAATTGTTGAGCTACTGTGCAAATGTGGCAGTGGGACGGGCTTTGCAAAAAGTTTGAGTTGTAGACTTCATCAAATGCAGAGTTTTTGAGCATCTCCAGGTCTGCTGGGCTTGAGGTCAACCTCTTCTGTTTTGATTTTCCTTTTAATATAATTTTTCAGATGTAGGGGCATAGTTGCAGAGAACCTTGCAGGGACAAGATGCTGGCAGGTTTGTAAGTTAGAGTCGGGAGTAAATGATTTATCCTGGCGTTTCTGTTGTGAAACTCAGGCAAAGAAACGCTGTGTGCATGGGAAATGCGAGGTGTATGCTGCTCTGGCTTTAGCTGGGACCGCCGTGAGTGATGGAGGCTATTGAGGGGAAAAATCAATGTTTGGTTAAACATAGGTCCTTTCTGTTGAAAGTATTTCGGGAGTGCGGTGGAGGTGGTCCTTAGGGAACATACCTACCACGAGGCTCCCAGCTTTGGCTCTGCAGTGATCCCGTGGTTTAGGTATATGGCCATGGGGTACTGTCGGGCTCTCTGCTAAGGGGAAGATTTCCCCTGGGGTGAAGCCTCATCAGCTGGGGTCACTCTTTGTGCTTCTCTATTGAGTTTTTGGTGGAACTGACTTAGAAAAGGGCTTTTTCCCCTTCACAGAAACCATAAATGTGAAGCCTCTGCTTTGTTCTCATCAATATTTTCCTTTGGAAAAAAGTCATTGTTTTTCCCCTCAAAAATGTCAGGACAGTTGTTTCTGGGATTAAATACCCAAAACGTCGTCTTGAGTTGCAGCAGTGCCTTACCGGATTCATACGTGGGTGCTGGTCCCTCCTTGCACTTTTGCCTGGGTTGGACTTTCTCTCACGAGGGGTCTGGTCTCTCCCTGTGGAGTCATCCTGAGATGTCTTCTCCTCGATGCCCCACGAGGTGGTCTTGTGCCTGGGGAACCCAGCCTTTGCTGAGGATCAGGCATTTGAAAAACCAAAGCTATGCAAGATGGTTTAGGTTTCCAGTAAAGAAAAAAGCCCACAGCTTGCACACGAAGTAGGCTCTGTTTATTAAAAGCAAGAAAAGAACACACTTTAATCAAAACTTAATTTTCCAGTAAGAAGCCGTTTCAGCAGAAAGATACGCAGCAAGCCTAGTTTCCAGGGACGACGACATCTGCTTATGCTGTATTTATATTTATTTATTCTCACAAACAAATGGAGTAAGGGAAACAGGAGTGGGCCTGACTAGGCAGCCCGTGGTCCAATGAGGCAGGGATGCATGCAGTGACTGCAGTCACCAAAACTGCGAGGGACCCTGCAGTGCACCTAAAGTGCCTGCTCAGCATCCGTTTTGGGGTGCTTTTTTTATTGCTCAGGATTATTTGGGGAAATTAGATTTGGCCCGTGCCCAGATTACGCATTAGTGCAACTTCTTAGAGAGGTGACAGTTTCACTGATTCAATTGTCCCTGCACAGTCCTGATGCAAATCCTGGATTTTTGCACACTTACAGGTGGAAAGTATTTTCATTTATAAGTATAACCTATCCTCATTCCTGTACTGGACTGAGCTATATAGTCAGTAAAACTGTAGTAAAACAATATTACATAGTTTTACAGCTAACACTGAGGATAATGTAGCACTGTTTACACTAGTGTGTTATTAACCCAACTTGGAGCATGGGTTTAATCTGTAGGTTGGCTGACGGCCAAGGAAGGGTTCAAGAAGGGGTTTCACCGATGGAGTGAGGTTTGATAACAGATGACTCAGACATACCAATACTGAAATGAATGCACTTTCTGACTGCTCTTCCCTGTCTGTCCTGACTTTTATTTCCGTGTATTGCTACTGGTGCACGGTGCCTTCCTCCGTAAATGAATGATGTTGCCGTTCCCATGGCAGGAACACAGTAAAGCAGCAGTATGGTTTGCAGCACCGTAGCAGTCCCTTTTGGGTGGTACAGGGAAGGCTGAACTATTTTAACTACAACTATCCTGTTAAGATTAAAGAAGTAGCACCTTGTGTACAAGCAACAGTGGAGCTGAGGATCAGGCTTACTGCAATGAAAACTGAAAGCCTAATCCTTTTATAAACAGTCTGCAGGGGGATGGAGGTGGGGGAAAGAAAAGCAGTGATTTTTCTGGACTTTGACAAGTTATAAATATATCCTGAGTGAAACCAATAGCGTGGAGCTTTATGAAAGATTTAATGAATAAATATTTCATGCCCACATGGTGCTTCTTCAGTAACGCATGCTGTCGGTAAAAAGCAATAAACAAAGAACCTCCTTCAGGGTTTGTTTGGGCTTTTAAATTAAACTAATTTAATCAACTTTTTCAGTCAAGCTTGATATTAGTTCATTTCTGTACACAGCACTGTACTCGGATCTGTTTGTTTTCTCCTGATACCTGTTCTCCTGTTTGGAAGATGCGTGAATAGCAAAGAATGATTCGTTTCATCCTGCCCCTATGGTGCGCATCTGGGTTTTCAAGGCAGAGAACATAGTCTGGCTTTCTCCTTGTCCTCCAGCTTGAGGAGCCAGCCATGCTCTACCATCGCAGCTGTAGGTGTTATGGGACCCCAGCTGAGGTTTTCATTATCCAGCAGGGAGATCGCTTAAGCATGTTGGTCATTTCTGAATGTAAGCAAGCAGGCATCTTTTGAGTTTTGGAAGCCTTCAGCACCCAGTTTGCTGCTGCTTGAAGGACCAGAACGAGCCAAAAGTGCTCTGGAATCTGGCCCCACGTGGGCAGCGAGGCTTGCACACTTCTGCGATGGATTGCTGCACAGATTTATGCAGGGAGATTGAAATGCTCCTCTAGCTCAGGCTGTTGCCAAAGCTGGGGCTTGGGTGCACTAGTGCCATTGCTTTATGGTTGACTGTCATAACAAATGGCCAGGAGGAGATCAAGATATGTATTAGCTCTGTGCTCCCTGTCTTTGCAATACTTTAATAAAAATCTCAGCGACCCGATTTTTCCTTGGGAACAGCAGGACTGTAGCCAGTTGATTCTTTCACAGCTGGATGATGCAAGTGAAGACCAAATAAGACACAGTAGGGAGGTGAAAGCAAGGGTGATCGAAGGGGTAGAGCTGACTTTGGGAAGGCATCTGCAGGCAGGGCTGCTCAATGAGCTGAGGATCTGCTCAGACTTGGACAGTGATGCACCTTTGTGTGGGGTGGTGGGGTTGGACCCAGGTGCATGGAATGGGACCTTTCTCAGCTTCTTTTGCCATGAAAAGGGGTAAAAGTGCTCCCCCCCCACCCCCGATCTGGAACCACTTGTTTTTGTACTGGGCAGCTTTGGGAACTGAAATTTACCCCTCTTGGCTGGATGGAGTACGTCCCCATGAAGTTTGTGCCACGCTATGGGCAGTGACAAAAAAGAGGGGTTGTATTAGAAACTGAGGAAGTTTTGCTTGTCCAAACCCATGTAGAGCTATATTTCATTTATTTTTTTGGTGTTATTAGGCAATGTGTGAGATTTGTGTCTGTATAGGTCAAAGCCCAAGCCCTTTGCACAGCAGAAGGGTTCAACTTTGGCAAAGATTGATGGAGCAAAACTCCTTGCAGTAGTGCTGAGCTGCAATAGTTGACTGATCCAGCCTGAAGTGTCCCGGCAGAACCAATTTCTGCTGCGGCTCCCGACCTCCTGCAGGGAAAGCATGTTTCGATGGGACTCAAGCTCTGTTCAGAGCGCTCGAAGGGCTTAAGATGAGCAGTTGAGATCCCACGGCTTCACCTTCTGCTGCTCACAATTCTGGTCACAGTCCGCAGGATAACACTGCAGCCGCTGCTGTGACTAAACCATTGGTTTTGGAGCTGACATTTAGTACAAGTTGTGCTGGAGGAACAAAGATACGGAGGAAAGGAGTAATTGCAGCACGAGGCCGAGACTGTGAATGAGAAGCTGTATTTCCAAGGAAATACTGCAGGAAAAGGCTGTGTGTGAGCAGACATCAGACTTTTCTGTGAGTAGCGATTTCCTGAGATTTCCTTGTTCTTTAGCAGAAGGTGAAATGGGGTGGATTTTTGGAAGGTACCTTTGAGACCATTTCAGGTAAAATCTCCCTTTGATGATTGTTACAAAAAACCCCTTCCATCCATTGCACAAATGAGCAAAATCCTTCTCTCAAGGCATTTAAGCACCAAGGGGTGGAAGGATGTAAATTGTTTTACAGCTAAAGACCCGATGAAGCTCCTAATAAAAATTCGGTTGAGAAGACAGTAGGTTTTAGAAGTACTGGCTCTGGGGCTCTATGTTAAGCCACCATTTGACGTCATGCATCTATTTGGTGCAAACCATGTGAATACAGAACAAAATGTGTAACGGTTGAGATCTGTGGCTTGGGGAGTTGCCATTGAGGAGCAATGTTCTTATTCAAGCAAAGACCCATGAGCTGTGCACTTCAGTCATAACTGTGGAGATCTCCACACTTTGAATATCCAGCAGTCCCTGTTTTGAGTTGTTCTTCCACGCTCTCACACCTCCTGGGGCATGTGCTCTGAAGCTGCGAACCTAGAAAGTCCAGAAACCATAGGAAAATGGGAAGATTGACCCTGAAAGCGTAACACTGGATGCAAGCCACTCTTTTTTTTGACATGGTCAACTTAACTGACGTCCAGCTGAGTGCATTTTTTATAAAATGTTCTTTAAAAATAATAAATGAGAGATTACAAGTAGCCATTCTTAGTAATTGCGTATAATTTCCCTTCCCTAGTCTCCTGTGATTTCTCCCAGAGGAGTTTTGGAATGAAAATGCCATCTCAACTGTAAGACTAGGCTTAGGTACTTAATGTGGTGATACAATAAGTAAAACATTGGCAGACTTAAATAATTGCCATTAGAGGCATCTGTGGAGACTTAAAAAACCCCTACCATTCATATTCTAAGTTAGGCACAGTTTTGGGTCTCTATATCAGAGAAGGAGGTGACTTTCTGTGCATTGCTGTAGGAGCTGGGAAGGGTAAATAGCACAAGGGATGTGATCCAGAGCATGCCAAAGTTGACGTACACGTTCCTTCAGCGGACCTTTTTTGATCAGGTTGAAGATTAAATTATGTCTATTAGAGATGAGCAGGCATGAGAGGATTTTGTATGCTCTTTCAGGCCAAGGACAAGCCAATGTGTCTAGTGTCATGTCTTCAGCAGAGTGTTCCTTCAGATGCACCTAGGGGCACCTCGGATTTTGCTTGTGAGGAGCATGCATATAGTGAGCTCAGGAAGCTGCTAGTGGCAGATGCAAGCACCAGCATGATCCCGAGCCAGCTGCGACTTGCACTTGATTTTTCCCTCATTACGCATGATAATGTGGGCTCCCAGTCACCATGGAAGGGGCTTGCTTCCTGAAGTAGACCATATGCTCCTGGAGCCCGTGGAGGTAGCCGTTACGCAGTGCAGAGATCTAAGTGATGCTACTACAAAGCATTTTCCTGATGACAAATAAATATCAATTCCTCTAACCCAGATTCCAAATTCTGGGCCAATTCTGGCCCTTTTGCATGACATTGGAAAGCTTTTGCTCTCAATTCCCAAATGGTTTGTTTCTATGTCTCTGTGTTTGTGTGCGCGCTCTCATTCGTATTAGATTTTGGTCACAAAAGAAAAAAAAAAAAAAAACAAACAAGCAAATAAGCTTAAGGACATGCTGAAACCCCTCGTGACTGATGGTTTATTTTGTGTTGTGAGGCAGAGCATCCACCTCCTGCGTTTGTAGCAAAAAAAGCTTTTTCCCCACACTGTCACTGTTGGGAATGGATGAAGAAATGAGGTGAAAGTCAGCATTTTCAGGTTGTGGTGTAAAAATGCAGCTACTTCCTAAAGTGCTGGAGTTGATCTAGAAGATGTGTCCAAGAAGAACTTTGCCAAACTCAGGAAACCATCCTGCTATGTATTGTACAAGTTTTACTGAAGAGGCTGTGCCATGATGAGTATAGAGCCTAGAGAGGCAAGAAGGAAATCTGATAACTCTCCCATGCTAAGCAGCCCTGAGAAGGTCACTGAGAAGTCCCTGGCCATGTGGGGCATCTACACCCTGGGCATTTGACTACTGAAGCTACCTCTTCCGTAGGGTCTTGCTTTGCTTTGAGCCAGTCTGCTGTTGTCCTTGAACTTGTCAGCCTGGACATCAGGAGGTGGCTCCATTTGGAAGCCCTCTTTCCTGTAGAACATCTACAAAATCTGTTCAGAAGGAAGCCAAAAAAACTTGGAGGAAACATTGTGCACTGAAGATGAGATTAAGAGCTCACAAACCAGCTGAATGAACCACGGCTCTCCGCTAAGATTTTGGAGCCTTCGATTTAGCGGGGAAGGCATTTGGGTTCATCAGAGCGTTCTTCATCTCCAGTCAACGTGTCCCAGAGTGATGGAGAAGCTAAAGTTTTAGAATTCAAAGGAGGTTTGGAGCACTGTGGAAAAGCTGCTGGCCTTTCAAATCCTGTGACACGTCATTATTCTCGTTTCAGATGATGCCTTGCATAATATTCCACATTGATCTCTGATTCAGATCTAAACTCTTCAAAGTTTGGGGGATGTTTTTGATCCTGGGATTTATAGTTCAAGCCCTTTTCTAGTTTCAAGTGAGGAAAACACATGTTTAGCAAGCACAAAATGAGCCTTGATGGAGTATTTCTTTGATGGTGTTGCGACGATGATTATGAATTTACATCTTGTGCATAGGATGTTAAGCACCTCGTGGGACCTGGCTGTGCTTAGACTGTACCATTAATATCGGGAAGGATGCATGATGAATGCTCATAAGGCCCCCCTGGGTTCTGATTTGTGCCACTTACGTCACACAGCCGAGAGGCTCCAAAAAGATTAAATGACATGCCATCATTAGAAGCTGGCAATGCAATTCTGATTCATTATAGAATGCGCTGCAAAGTGCAAAATGAGTTTTGTTGGTTTTTTGGTTTTTTTTCTAAACGTATGTTTCTGCTTCGAGGGATGTCAAAAGGTGGACTCATGGTGAATGAGGCTTGTTGGCTATTTCGATGATAATTTGGGAGTGTGCTGGCTCACTCTTGGGTCATGGGGATGGTTAGATTTCCAGTATTGTTCCATGCTCTGGGCATGAGCAGTGAGATTTGGGGAGAACCGTGGGCGAATCCTTAAATTAGACCTAGTGCGTCTCGCTTGCTGCTTTCCAGGAACAGCACTGTTCCTCACCAACTCAAGCACCAGCCTCCTGCCTGAGTCCTGCCAGGGTTTTCCCACAAGGTATCCCTCTGCCTCTTGTCTCTGAGATGCATCTTTGCCCTTGGGTTGGGGGTCCAGGCTGAAACCAGTAATGGCTTGCTTTTTCTTTCAAATCACTGCTCATGTCTTCAAAAGAAGACATGGTTTGGGACTGCCAGTCTGTGGCCATCCAGCCAGGGACATGTTTCACCTGCCTGTAGCCACACCACCTAATGATCTCAGATAATGTGAGACTAGGTGCTTAAATTTTAGATAGGTTGTGTAGGATGAGGTGAATCTAGACTTGTAGTGTCTGTATAAAGGCAGAAAAAATAATAAAAAAAAAAGTGCTTTTGGCTGTTTGCTGGGTCTCATGCATATCTGGTGAATTTGATAATAGAAAAAAAACCCTTAACCATTAACCAAAACTTGCATCCTTTTTTTAATTGATGTTTCCCACCAGAGCTAAGAAAGAGTTCTCTTAATTATCCTTCTGTAGTATATCAAACAATACAATGCATATAATAAACTGCAAGCATCACCCCAACTAATTCTCACCTTTCTGGAGAAGATGGAAA
Source organism: Fregata magnificens (assembly GCA_013389945.1). Taxonomy (NCBI): domain Eukaryota; kingdom Metazoa; phylum Chordata; class Aves; order Suliformes; family Fregatidae; genus Fregata; species Fregata magnificens. Next base: position 143,373 of record WAAD01014772.1, read on the forward strand.
ATGAAAAAGAAAAACCAAACCCAAACCCAGCAGAATGGATTTCTTGGACATCAAGTTCCTCTGTATGTCTTCTATGTTTTGGTGCTTTTGTTCACCGTGGGTGTTTGCTGTAGGCTGTTGGCATTGCCAGGGAAAAAAGGTAATTGTGCAGTGAACTGGTTTACGCTTTATGTAAGAACATTGTGCTGCTGCAAATTTGTTGCATTTTACAGAGCTGTCTCCAAAGAATAGCCTTCAGAAAGCGACCGCGGGATTTAGAAGTGAGAAAAGGCACTTAGTGTGTGAGATAATTGGATAGAGTTTGGAGGCGTGAGGTCAGAGCTTTAGGCGCAATATTTATACTGCCATGACATCCCCTTACAGAATGGCCCATAACTTTTAGATGTTGTTATGCCACAGAATCCATTTGGGGCTGGCCTATGAGATCCCAGAGAGACAGGGCATAAAAGTGCCTCTCGTGTCTGTTTGCAAAGGCGAGCCAAGGGGAGAGCATTTGGCATTTGGATCAGGATCAGGTAACCTGCAGACCTCCTTTCCTCCACTAGCTCCACTTTCTAGCATGAGAGAGACCTGGTGCAATGCAGTAGTATGTGAAAGACCCCCATACTAATTCATAACAACTATTGGCATGGTCCAGTGTGTGCCCAGTGGTGGTCAGAGATACTAATTCGTGGTATGAACCAAGCTGAGGGCTATATTGCAATAGTTCTGGCTCTGGTTATGAATGCTAACTTGGATGGGGATTTATCCAGGAATCACTGCATTTTGCTTTGTAGACATACCTTTTTCCTCTTCCTACATTTCTGTTCTGGAACTAGTGCACAGGGAGCATCTGAAGTGCTATATGTAGGCTTTACCAGGGTGATGATGGGCAAGCAGCATGCATACATCCTCCCCGATGACTTCCGAAACATTTAAATCAGGATTTTACTAAGTGTCTGTGCATCTCTGTCTACCTGCAACAGCAAATCTCTGTGCCTGCAAAGATGACCAAATGTCTTCTTGGTTTTCACCCAGAGGGGCTACAGCTTGGAAGCAAATGGCTGTGCAACTACCTACTAAGTGCTGTTTTGTGCATGGTATCTGGTGTGTGTCTCATATATGCGTCTCATACAGGCGTATGCATAACCCATCTCCAGCAGTCACACTCTGAGGTCTGTGACCTGGGCTGCTTCTGAGCACTTTGGTTAAGGTGCTGATTTTGCCTGGAAAACAGAGCTCTTACAATTTTTTTTTTTTTTTTTTTTTTTTTAATCTCTATGGGATAAAAATGGATTTAGAAATTACAATCAAAATACCAGGTTGTCCCCCTCCCTGAATGCTCCCAAACTGCCGATTTGACAAGGTGTTCATTAAGACTCCTGGGTCTGAAGGTTGGGGGTTTGAGCTCTCATCGCACATGGTACGTCTCTTCTGTGCATTGAGCATGGCGCTTAATGCATGCGGAGGAAAAAATAATCAAGGCATGTACGTGGAGGCTTAGGGTCAAGTGGCGAGAGCCGTAGGGTTTGGATGCTCATTTTCACAGTGAGCTGTCACCCTAATGGACATTGATACTAATGATGGAGGAACCCCTATGGTTATATGGTTTGTTCAGAGCTTTCAAACGCTGGGCATTGCCTGGCTTTCAGAAATACTTTCCAGGAACTCTTATCTGTGCGTGTACATGTCTGAGACCATTTAAGTCAGCCATTCCTGCTTAATTTCCAGTACTGTTGTTGATAACGATGAAATCTAGTTACCTTGCACCTAGAATTGAATTGGGCAGGGAGCAATGTTATTGCTACACGTAAAGAGTGTACAATCTCTGTTTAGGTAAGAGTGACGGTGAAAAATTTTGGAGAAGTAGAAACTGCTTGCTCAGAGTGAAACACCGTGACCTTTGTAGTTACACATCAGGTTTCCTCCTAATTTATCGCATAGGTAACTGAGAATAAAATTGGCCCTTTCTTACCATGCTGGATGCTACAGCAAAATCAGAATAATCAGCCTTCATTCATGCCTGCAGATACGAGAGAACAGAGAACGGAGCCAAGTAAAAATGTTTGTGTCTGGAGGATCTTTTACATTCCTGAGTAAGTTGCCAGGCGGCTGCTCTTCCCGGTTCATGGCGGTGTAATGGGGGTGTTTCTGTTGTTTGGTACCTAGTCTGGATGGCAAGGTTTCAGAATTGTGTTTCAGGTGAAATTAATGTCAAAAAACTTTAAAAAATAAATAAATAGGGTTACGCATGGTAAATGCTCTGAAAAGTTGAACGCTTCATCCTTGAATACCACCCTACTGAGGCTGGATGGCCGCAGGTGACTTGTAGCTATGTTGAGGGACCAGGTGAATGAATTGGTTGCACCCCTGCAAGGCCAAGAGTGGGAAGAGATGAGTTTCCCTCGCCTCTTGCCATCTCCCACCTGTATCTTGCTCTCCCTCCTCCCCAGTTCCCGTACTCCCAAGTGAGAGCAGTGCTGTGTCTCCGTGGTCCCTGGCTGTGTGGTGCCGCTTGTGCTTGCGTGAAGTCTTCTTACAGTGAAGGGACGTGACAAGTGCAAATAGAGCTGATAAATTTGCTGGTTGTTCTTTATCTACATAATCTGACTGCAACTGATAGATAATGCCACCAAGATAGAGCAGAGCTGCTTCCCATTATCAACACACCTCTCCTTCTTATCCCTTTTTTTTTTAATTTTAAGTAATCCAGTGCAAGTAGAGTATTGACTTTAACTGAAAGGAGGTAATTAATCACAGTACTTATGAGTAGATCATTTACTGCAGCTTGCATGCAGCGTGGGTACCTGAGGCTGTTGTACTCACTCAGTCAAGGCAGGCTGATACGGGTTAATGGCACACGGGTCACCATGCTCTTGGGATTATTAGGCAAATTTCTCTTCTGATCTTGGGCAGTTTAACTTGTAAGCAGAATAGCGTAGCAGCAGACTCTCAAGAAGAGTGTTTTTGTTTCCATAAAGTTGTGTTTGGGGTGAGGACAGCTGAACCTACTGCATGGAAGTGCCTTAGAAGTTGCTGGTGGTGACCCTCCTGGCAGTTATTGCTTGCTTGGCAAAGTGTCTCGCTGAGCTGCAGTGAGTTAATGGAGAGGATTGCTGCAGGATCTTGCATCATTCAAAACATAACTTCGTTGTAATAGTGTCCACTCAACCTGGCTGCACGCACGCGTGCGCGCGCGCGCACACACACACACACACACTTTTCTCCCACAGCATCCCACATCCATGTCCTTTCCTTCTTCCACCTGTAGTTCCCACAGCTGCATTGGAGAGGTAGCACAGGCCAGAGCAAGCTTCAAGAAATGAAAAGCAACTCCCAAAGCACCCGCTGCTTTTTTATTGTTAAAAAGATAACAGTTAATTAAGGACTAGAGAAACCCGAGGGGAATATTGTGCATGTCTGTGAAGGACTGAAAGGATGTTAGGAAGTAAAGTCTCCTGTGGACAGTGAGACAATTTCTTTGCACGTGAACTTGCTTGTTTTGACCAAGAGAATATAAGTGGGTCATTTCTGGAGACCTTGAATGACAGCAGGAAGGATAACAGCCACTTTATACTGAAATTCAGTGTAACTCAAGAGAAAAAACTGTAAGGGAGTTCTTCAGGTGCAAACCTAAAGCATATGTTCATGCCTTTCCTAATTTTTACTTCTCTTTACTTTTTCTAATCAAGGGGTGCTCTTGCATGCAGAATTGGGCATGCAAAGGATTAAAGCCTGTGCATTGGCCCTTTCTTGGGTCATGACCATAAAAAGTGCAGCATGGGTAGTCTTCTCTTAGGAACGGGATCCGGGTGTTTTAGGTAGTCTGAAAAACCAGAACGCATCAAGTATTTTGAAGACAATTAAAAAATCACGCAGGGTATTCTTATTATATGAAGTAGATCATGTGGGCTAAACAACTAACATTAATTTGAAGTTTACACATTTTCAGTTTTATTTATTAAAAAATGTGAGATAATTAACAGTTACAAGAGCTAGTAGGTCAATTGATAGCTTAAAGTGGCATGTTCTAACGGCGTACAAGAGCTACTCATTCTCCTACAGCTATCACATGTCCTTCTAACATCTGTTTATTAGCCTGTTGTAAATTCATATGAATGGGACCACAATGTACTGCTGACTCCAGGAATGTATTTTGAGCATGTGTTTCTGGTTTCCATGAAAATCCCCTTATTTGTCTGTTGTCCTAATAATTTATTATCCATGAAAATATTATAATATTTTCTTTGAAGGCTTTCCATATTTAAGACGGGTATATAGAAGGTGATGCCTGAGCTCTGAAGTTGATGTCTCGTGATATTTATGGCTGCATCATTAGGAAATCAGATCAACAACTTTTGATGCACTTTTTTTTTTTCTTTTTTTGGACTGCATTTTCATTATTTTATGATCTGATTCAAACTGCAGAACTGTGCTGGTGTGAGAACAGAAGATTGTTTGAAGTTTTAAGTGAGAAAGTTGTTTGAAGATGTCTCCAGCCCCATTTGGCTTTTTCCAGGGAGCCCACAAAAGAATCCAAAATGAACACTCATTTTTATAGAAAATGGCATTAAATCACTAATTAGCTTTTATAAAATTTATTTTTTATTTATTTTATTTTTGAAATGCCTAGCGGGGGATCTGGCTTTGTAGGGTATGCAGCAGAGGAGGTTCCCTGCCCTGAAGGACTTGGAGGGGGTTCAAAAGCAGCGTAGACACAGCCTGAGCCCTTTGCTTAGGGGCACAGGAGCCGGGACAGCGCTCACACCCCCATCCTATTTTCACATCCAGTCTGGTTCACAAGGACATATATAGTTCAGCAAGCCGAATGAAAATGTTTGGATTCAACCGTTTTCTGTCAAAATGCTGTTTTATCAAAATGGAAATATTTTGTGAGAACATGTCAGTTTTGACAAATTGTTTTGATGGGTGAAGTCTAAACAAATTGTTTTAGCGTTCTATGTTATTTTAAAGACATCTCATTTTGACTCTATCATTTAGACCTTTATAACATAGTTATAACATTTATATGTTAAGACTTTCATAACATATAAATATTGCGTCAAATGTATGACAACTTTAAAAACAAAATATCAATATTATAAGATTTCTATATTTTTGCAATATGCTATTTACCTTTTCAAAACCTGCATATCTTAAATATATATACATTATCTGTATATAAACTTTTGAACATCCTGAATTACTTGTTTAGAATTTTTTTTTTTTAATGAGATCCTGATATTTTAGTTTATTTCATAATGGAGTGACAAGAATTGCCCAGGTCCTGTCCAGCTATAATTCCTCTTTGTTAACCATTTTTGTTTATTCCAATTCTAGGAAGGAGTTAAATTTTTAATAATAAGAATAGTTGCCACAATGAGAGTGTTGTCACTTAGACGATTTATCCCAAGGATTGTAAACCATTTTATAAAGCTGTTTAAGATGCTGTTCTTCACTTCACATATGAGAAAATTGAAACTCTGTTGATTAGAGGTTGGTGGGGTTCAGTGGGGATTCTCCAGTAGAGGTGTCGACAGGTTGCGGGTGATCCTGTGTTATTTAAAAAAAACAACATGAAAAACATACTTGCTAATGATTTTTTTTTAAAGTAAGGACAAAAATGAACATCATTTGATGTTATTACCCATCTTGGGCCCCGTTACTGGTGACAGCAGCTCAGGTCCTCTCAGACGGGCTAGCGTTAGGTTGCCCTCATGCCTGCAAGCTTGTACTTGATGCTGGGTAGATAGATGGGCATAGGTATTCAATCATGCATTATGTGTTATTGTGTATTATCATGCTTTATGTATTATTTTGAAGTAATGGCACACCACTTGCTCGATGGTCCCTGGTGGCTGAAGGCATGGTCTTGGCCCACTCAACCTCTTTTTGTGCTTCTTATGCCTTCCCTTGTGCCTGGGAAGGGCAAGGGTATCCGCGGGGTATGTAAAAGTGTTTCTGAGGAGTAGCTTATTTAGGTGCTGTGACCCTTTAAGGTATTTGTGCTACTCGTTTCTTTTACTGAATGTGGCAGTTCAAATTCCTGAGTCTTGCTCTTGTCAGTTGAGGGAGTGGGTTGGGCGGGGGGGGAATCATAAAAACGCGCGCGCAAAAAAAAAAGCGCATGTCCTCTCCATTATCTTCTCAGTCTTTCAGATTTCAAGGTTTTTCCTGTGCTTTGCAATGTACTGTTCTTGAGGAAAAAAAAAAAAAAAAAAAGAAAATGAGGATTTTCATATAAACCCGTGACCCTGGGAGAAGTGGCTTTAAGAAAAACAGCAACTACTAGGAGACTAGATAAAATCCCAAGAGTTGGTAATGTGATAATAGTATCTCATATTCATTGAATGGAGTGCCTGTGACTCAGTGCTTTCATGGGACTGTAAATGTTCTTTTAATCTCATATTTCTCTAGAGAGGCAGATAAATCTCAACCCATTATACGCTGTGGCTGAGGCAGGGCACAGAGATTTACAGGATTGCAGGGGCAGCCGGTTGTGCACCAGGAGCGAAGCTGCTGTCCTGACTCTCAGGTGTGCGGTTAGTGGGATTACGGGGGATGCAGTGATGCAGGGATTGCAGCCCTCTGGCCTTTTCCGACCGCTGTTTGCATGGCTTTCATGGTCAGCACGCACAGCGCAAGGGGAAGGGGCTGGTTTTGAGCAGCTGATGGTGAAAACCTGGTGCATGGTGAGCGATGCTAATGGTACTTTGCACATCAACCAGGGGTTGCAGCAGCCCCTGGTCCTCAGCTGCCGCCACGGTGCCCAGGTTTGGAGAAGTCAGGTCCAGCCACAATCCGGAGTCATTTGCTTGGGAAAATGAGGCGAATGAGCAAAAGTGAGAAAATGGCAGGGAGAGGAAAGAGGGGAGAGGAACGGGAGTCAGAGGTGTTGGGGGCAGGGTGAATCGAGTAGAGAAAGAAGTGGGAAGAAGAATTATTATTTGAGGGATATTGGGTCCGATCCGTTTTTTGATGGAGTTCAGCCCTGTGGAAGGGGAGCTCAGTTTTATAACCTGCAGCGTCGCTTCTGCGGAAATAAATAGAGCCTTAATGTGGAAGGGTCCTTTTTCTTTCTAATTTAAGGATCTGCTGTAATATCTGCCAAACTAGAAGCTGCTCTCCGAAATGAATATTTTTCATTGAAGGGGGCAGGAGGGCTTTGTATTTTCCTCCGGGAGACACAAAAGTAGTGTGCTGCAAAGACTGCAGTGAAGCAGGGATACTTGGTTTTTACTTTTGCAGGTGTGGATAATTTCACCAAGGTCTATTAGATGGAGGCAAAGCCTTGGCTGAGCCTCAACCAGCCCAGCCCGGTGCTGAGCCTGGGAGTTGGTGCACCACTACAACTGCTCCTCAGGAACTGGGGAGAGGAATGTGGGCTCTTTCTCAGGTCTTTTTGTGGTGATCTAGGTCCAGATGGATTTTTCTCTCTGTGCATTTAGTCCTGCATGAATGTAATCCCGAGCAGAGCTATTGGCTCTGCTATCTATACACCTTGGCCCAGCAACGTGCAGATCTGGCCTCTGTTTTGGGCTGCTTTGCTCTAAGACAGGTGGTTCTGTGGCATTTCTATGGTGTGAAGACGCTTTAAAGCCTTTGGCCTTGGAGCTGCAGAGGTGTGAAAACAACCACCCACGCCGGCTCCAAGATGAACTGAACTCGATCCAAAGGAAACAGGCACATCTGCGTACACAAGCTGCGGCTCCAAGCGGGGCTGCGGTGTCGCCTGCTAAACCTGGAAAGAAAAGTAGTTACAAGAGCATTGGCATTTTGGGAGCATCTCTTTATGCGATGCATGCCTTGTGTTTGGGCTGTGCTGTGTCTAACATGGCGCAAGCTTTGACCGATGCTTTTTCCATGGTGAGAGTATTGCTAATACCTGTCTCCTCTCTGGATTATCTAGTGTTTAATCATTCAGTTCAGCTCACACTGCGGCCTTTGCATCAGTGGGATCACTGAACTGAGTCTTTTTTTTTTTTTCTGCTACCACGTCTCTGCTTCTTCTCAATCATTTCTTCTCACTAGGATAAATTTGATAGTGGTTGGCCCCCAGGGTCTCAGACCATTGGACAATCTCATATTGGTCACCTCTCTGCACAGCGACCCAGTGCAGGACCATGGGACTGTCACTAAGATGGGTCTGTTAGTCGTAGCGATGGTGGGACTCTTGGCCAAGCTGTGTCCTCATAGAGTATCAAAGCCTCATGCTCTAGAGGATCAGTCAGTGTGATTATGTTACTGCTGTCTTGGTCAAGCAAGCCATCACTGCTTAGGATATAATTTCCAAAATAGCCTCAATGTAACTGGAATATCTCAAACGCTTTCCTGTCATTGGGCCTATGTGGAGCCCCATTGTGGTGTGGGTGACAGTCCCTTTCCAAGGTGCCATCTTCACAGACGAGCTGTGCCGGGTGAGGGAAGAGTGGGTGTGCAAAGAGACAGGTAGCTTTCAGTACTTACCCCTGCTTGGAGAGGATTTTATGCATTGGTAAAAGTCTTCCTCCCAGTTTTGTCAGCTCCCTGGATTGCGAAGAACGAGGGATATTTCCTCCTCTGCCATCCAGGGAGAAATACCAGGGACTTTCTTTCTATGAGGATTTCTTACCACCTTTTGCGTCTCTGCAGCTCAGTAAGAGCTAGGGTGGCATGAATTAGGGTGACATTAATTGCGCGCTTGTAAATTACTTTTTGTGCCCGTCACACTTTGTGGTTGGAGGGGGCTTGTCAGAGTATTTCCATTTGAAGATTTGAAGGACACATTTTGTCCTCTGGGGCTTTTGGCTTTTGTAGGAGGACGTACCTCCCTGCATGAAACGGTTCTCTTTGAAAGGATTTGATGAGGAGGTTTCTTTTGCTTTATTTCTTGTGTGTTTCCCCTGCCTCCCACAGCACCACAGACGTTAGCAGAGGTCCCGGAGGTGCATTCAGCTTGACAGGTTCTGGGTGGGGGAAGTTCACAGAGGTCTTCTGGGAAGATCGATCCATTGAAAGATAGAGAAAAGATGGATATCTGAGCCCCATGGACCACTCCTGAATCACTCAACTTACTTAAGAAAGGAAAAATTGCTTTGAAAGTAGCAGTACCAGTGGAGCTTAGGTCCCCGTGGAACAGGATCCTTGGTCCTGTCCACCTTCCCATTCCATCAGTTGGCCAGCCAGCTGCAGATGGGCTCTAAAAGCAGAGCTCTTCCAGCCTGTCTGCACCATGAGAGGTTCAGTTGGGTCTTTTCCTGCAATTGAAAATCAGTGCTTCAGTTCACAGGTGCTGAGTCCGATGCACCAGAGAAGCACCAGAGTTTCTTGAGATGGATGCTCAGGCTGGGCGCCCATGCATTACACTGCCAGCTATTCTCATTCACCCAGCAGATTTTCCTTTGTTTGAATATTCTTGTTTAACATTTTGCTTGGTCCTCGAAGGCTTTTGCAGATATCCTGATGATTCAGATTCACTTCATTACTACTAAAAATTAATATTTGCATTGTAATGACTTGAACTGTGGTACTGAGAAGACTGATTGCACTCTGTAGGCACAGAAGGAAGTGCAAATCCCCGTTCCTAAAACTTCCAGTGCAATCTCATCTCTCTCAGAGGTTTTCAGAGTCCGTTTGTCTACACTGCAAAAGAAGAATAAAATAAAGCAAAACACCAGATATTCAATTTGTTTGGGGAGGATGGCTCTGAAACCACTCAGAAACTGGGAGTAGCTTGTTTTTTCAGCTGAGTCTGTTTAGTCTGAAAACAAAGGTCACCTTGGCGCTTTTGGACTTTGGAAGCCTATAATCCAAATTTGAATGTGGAGAGGGGCCCCATCTTATTTAGGTGTCAGAAAGTTGTGAGGTGCAAGTCTTCTAAAAAGCACAAGAGATTTTTTTTTTGAGAGAGACATTAGAAGGGGGACAGACAGCAAGATCTGTGAGTTGGGCACCGTTAAGACATCTCAAATCGGGCATCTGGAAATGGAAGCCCCTGAAATCTGTCATCAGCTTTGAAAATGCTATTCNCCATGTTCTTTTTATCACATTTGTCATTCCTCTAGTAATGAAGCTCTGGCATCCAAAATTTGGCTGACAACTTTGTGGGTATGAGCCAAAATGAAGTTCAACTTGCACCTTTCTCTGATGCACCCAGTGCTGTTCGCAGCGAGAGGCAGAAGCCTGAACTAGAGGGACTCCAGTCTCATTCATTACGGCAATTACTATTTTCTCGCTGATGCCAAAATTAAGCTTGATTTCTTTATCCTAACGTAGGTGGACAGGAACTGATGAGGTGTATGCAACAGGAATGTTGAGAGAGAAAGTGCCATGTATAAACCGTTTCTTCTCAGGCTATTCCTTCATCTTAAATAATGTAAAGGTCATAAATCTCCTGGAAATCATGTAAAATCAGTGCTGCAAAAGACTTAGAGCAGTTCCAGGCTAGCTTAGGTTTTATTTTATAGAGACTCAAGTCCAGCACTTTGAAGTTCACTAATTTTAAATACATTTAAATGCACTTTCAAAGTAGTTTAGATCTATAAACTGAATGTATAGTTCAAGTGACATTGGGAGAACTGGCTTTTGGGGAGGGAGCACAACTCAGAAATGAGCTCTGACGTATGATCTGCTGGGCATGGCTTCTGTCTTTGTCCGTGGCCGTACCTGTATGGATTGCATAAGGTATTTAGGGTATAAACTGAGTATGGGCCGGAGTCCAAGTGTGCCAAACACCCACGAGGAAGGCAAGCCCAACCATCAGCATGTTTTGTGGTAATGTCATATAACTGTCCTTGGGCAAACCCAGTGCTCCCTCTTTGCATTTCTTTAATTCCGTGTTTGGCAGCAGATGGCTTGAGGATGCGTTTTGGGAAGGCTCAGGTTTGGTCTCGTGTCTGGAGGTAATGGTGGCAATATTTGTGCTTACATTGCTGTTCGCATTTGCAGTCTGAAGTCCTCCTGCTCTAACCACTGAGATCGCACCTTCTCAGAGGTCCCACAGCTCAGGTTCTACATTGTCAAGGCATTGCAGTAGCTGACACCCGTCTCTGGGAAGGGCTGAGAAGTCACAGTCACCGAGCTTTTAAAACATTTAGAAATCCCACCCTGATTTGTGTGAAAGCGCAAAGAGCTTCAGACCGGATTACTCTTGGTTGACTAATGTCGTATTTCCCTAAAGCGTGGAGGAAAGAACTCCATTTTCTTTGAGCAAAACATGAGGGCTGCTATCATTTAATTATTTTGGACCTACGCTGGTTAGTTACAGACCTTCCTGGCCTCCCCTGTGGGGTAACGGTCTTTAAACCATGTATGCCGTTGTTCGTTCAGAGGAAATGTTTTAATTTTCAAATGCTTGTCATTTTTCCCTTCTATAGGCGTTGCTGTATTAGCAACATAACTATATTACTGTTGGTTGTCTAACACGTAAGTAAGATTTTTTGGGAGGGAAAGATGTTTCTGATGCAATTTAATTCCCATTTACAGGCAGGTGGAATTAAAGTCTGGTTTCTGAGTTTCTGATAGCGAATGCACAATGCGCTTGAAGAGGCATCTGAATCTCTGAAGCTGAGATATGCTGAATTGCCTTTTGGTCGCCAGCTGTTACTGATTTCAACAAGAATTGAACCAGAATTTGAATCCCAGAGGCAATATTTATACATTTCAGTTCAAATCTTATGAAACTATGTGGATACGGATCCCTAAAGTAACACAGGCTTATAGCGTTTAGCTCAGAAATTATTCAAACTTTTTTTTGAAATTAAGTAGACGTTCCTGATAAATTTGTTAAGTCTTTCTTCTTGCAAGTGTATCAACTTGGCAGCTGACCTATGATGTTCTCAGGGTTGATTTTCTGCTTTGTGGGGGAAAGCACCTGGAGTTTTTGTTGTCCTGTTGAGGAACTGAAAGTTTGCACAGCTTTTTTCTCTGAGGTCATTGGGGAACATGAAAAGAAACTTTATAATTCATATCTCAGCCTCCGTGGTAAGCAGGAAACGAGTGGTTACGCAAGCGGTGGCCAGTTTTGAATGGGAGAGATGGAGATGATAAGCCACACTGTTGTAAATTACTGTCAGTGGCTACAGTGGAGCAACACCTTCCTTTATTTTGGGATGTAACCACGTACGTGGGTTGCCCAAGGAACTGGGCAACAAACCAGGTTTTCTCCTGGTCTGGATTGCAATTGCATCCAAAGCTTCAGAGCTGGTAAACCCTGAGGAGATGTGTCTACAATACACGTGGCAAGTCCACTGCAGTCTGCTGTGCTAAGCATTTCTTTTCTTTCCTCCCCCTCCCCAGCAATCAAAGAGAAATACATGGACTGGACGGAGTTTCTCATACACGATTTGACCGGCGCCCGGACCGCACCTGCAAATTTATTGGAAGGCGTATGTATTAGATTGCAGTTTCTATCCGATACGGTGTCGCGGTGTGCATGCTGCAGCAGTGTTTGCGCTCCCGACGTGTAGGGCTGTGTGCTTGCAGCGTCTGTGTGCCGGTAGCGGGGTCTGATCCAGCGCTGGCCGAAAGTCGGTGACAACGTTGCCTTGACTCTGCTGGCTCTGCTTCTGACCCAGTGATGGGTAGTTTGGTTTGCCTTTAGGCTGGAGGGTGGTACTTAGAAAGTTGGGTACTCAAAAAAGGCTGGGTGGTGAAGGAGAGCGTGGAGGGAGTCCATAGGAAGAAGGGCGCAGCACTTCAGTGCCCCATTAGATCCACCAAACTGATAAGCTGAGCTTTCAGGTCAGGACAGAGGTTGGACAGGGGGTTTAGCAGGTTGATGGGGAGCACTATCAGGTTTATGCATATGTGGAAATAGCTCCCCCAAGGACATTCCTTCCACCTAAACACAGCAGTCAGGTGTAGCGGGAAGTTGGGTGAGGTGGCCTCAGTCGTCGGTAGTCAGGAGAGAAGGGGCTGTTTTCTTTAGGTGCACCCATACGGCCAAGAGCCCAGTCTGTGCAGCATATTCACAGGGTGACTTGCACCTCGGGCAGCCTCAGCTTGCCTTGAGATCTTGAACAAAAATCCCACAGATTGACCTTGAAACTGTGGGAGCAGGACACCTTGTCCATCGGGACCTGCCCTGCTCTCCTGTGGATGCTGTGTGGGCATTTGGAGAAGAGACGGGCTGTCTTGCAGGAGATAATTCTCACTGCCCCTCTGTATTTAGGCTGGGAGTAAAGGCATACAGGTGGTTTACCTTTGTGTAAGTGCTCATGTTGGCTTTTTGGAAGCAAGTGTGCATCCAGGCACCATTTTTGATCATTTTGTCGCTGGTCACTCCCACCTCCCACAGCTGCATCCTTTTTCCACGTGCCTGTGCAGTATGAGCTGCCTGGCAGGGAGAATTAATAGTGTACTATCAGGGATTTTTTTTTTCCCCCCAATCTCTTAGCCGAACAGCCCTTGCACACCCAGAATAATGCACATCCTTAGGTCTGCTGCATCCCTGTTCTGGACTGCTCCCAGGTGGCATATGCAAAAAGCCGGTGGTGTCCAACACCCATCTCTGGTGTATGCCAATGCCATCATGAACCTCTCCATTCCCTTTCTACAGGCAGAGAAAAGAGGCAGCCCCAGGCAGAAGTGTAGAGAAAGAAAACAGTGCATTGGCTTGAAACAGTTTCTGACCCTTTTCTGGTGTTTTATGCGATATATGTGCTTAATGCTGTCTGTGTCGTGCAATGTATGTAACCCTCTGTTGACAGATATGCTGTTCGTGAGTGCTGCAGATTGTTGTTATGCTGTTAAATCAATACGTAGTGATATTTTTCTTTTTTTTTTTTTTTTTTTTTTTTTTTTTTTTTTTTACATGCTAGCTATGCATATAAAGAGTTCTTGCATTATGGTAAATGTTAATATTTCATGCAAGCCAATTATTAATCTTAGCCATTCAGTTCTCAGGGGTAAGTGACAACCCCTTGGCTTAAAATTTAGCACACAAATCAGAGAAGCAATATTCGCTTTTATGCAGCCAGGGATTTATTATAATAAGTTAAATCATTACACCATCGTTTCATATTAAAGAATGTTTTGTTGCAATGAAGCAGTTGTATGAGAGAAAAAACCATTAACGTAGATTTCTATTATATTATTAAATACTGACACTGCATTTTGCCATGAAATAATATTTGAAGAGATTATACAGGTGCTTGTAGCTTATACAATAGAGGAGTGGCTTATCATGGCAAATATACTGTTCTGAGAAATATCTATTAATCACAGAGCTGGTTAAAATTGTACATGGGATAAGGTTATAGTTAATTACATTTTTTACCAAATTCTCATTTTGTTGCCTGCATTTTTGGCTTAAGAGAGATGTAGTCAAAACGGGTTGCATTTCAAAATTTTGAATATTTTCAAAATTCAATATGAAAGAGAATTTTGAAAAATGAGGCTTTTTCCTCTTTTTTTTCTAGCCACCCCTAGAAAGAACCATCCTGGACTTACTCTGATTTACCAAATTAATATTTTAAAAACTACTGTGAAAAGTTTATATTGTTTATTTAAGTAGAAGTGGGAGAAACACACAGGAAAAAAAAAAGTCCTTGTTTTTAATATCTTTTGCCTGTGCTTAGCATCTCCTTTGGGGACCAATGCTCCCAACTCCTGGAGTGTTTTTTAGTGCTGCTCTTAAAGCCCTGGAATCGAGAAATTGCATAAGAATTGGAACTTGCATTTAAAAAAAAAGAAGACATCTAACCGTTACGTTAGTGGAGAAAAGCTTGACAACACAGAGATGCTCACAATCACAAAACAAAAACACTGAGCCCCTGAAGTATCGTTCTGCAAAGCATCTCATGGTTTTTTAATGCCTGCGGTTGGCAGCTTTGCAGGTGTAAAGTTAAGCACATGTGTAGGTGGTTGCAAAACTGGGATCACAGAAAATACTGTATGTAATCAAATAACCTCATTCACTGGGGTTTCTTGGGCATGGTGGCTTGATCCAGCAAATCCTGTGTCCCTTGGGCTTTGATCTCAAGGCTACTTAAGCTGATGGGAACCTGCCATTGGCTTTGGGCTTTGGAGTAACCACCATAGACTCTTGCATCCATGGCAGTGGGGAGTAATTTGCTCTACATGCCAGCAGGAGTGAGATAAAGCTTTTGGTGGGAAAGATCTGTGCACAGAGGGCAATTTTAGGGTCATGCCCACAGTAGTCGCCTTTTAGGTAAATACCAGTGTCCAGTCCTGTGATTGGTTCTTATCAGCTGCAATCAATGAGAATTTGGTTTGAAATCCTCCAATATACTTGGGCTTTGAGTTGTTCAGGAGCGTCCGAAGTGGGTGTGCCTTATGAGCTGTTCCACCTTCTATTATTCTTTTTCTGTTGTTGTTGATGATGTCGGTTGAGAAATTAGCACAACTGTTGTTTTCTGTTTTACTTCTGAATTTGCACTTGGAAGACATTGGGTAAAATAGAAGAAGAACAGACTGTTTGCTGATCGCTTGGATGATGGTGTGAAAAACAAAAATAATCTTCTGCTGTCATCTGTTTCCTTGAGAAGTCTTCAAATAAAGTTTAAAATAAGGAGTTTTGCTTCTATTCAAACAGCCTCTGCGAGGAAAAAACCCTGTAGACCTCATTACAGTTGATTCCTTAATAGAGCTGCAGGATTCCCAGAATCCCTTTCAGTACTGGATAGTTAGTGTGGTTGAAAATGTTGGAGGAAGATTACGCCTTCGCTATGTGGGATTGGAGGAGACTGAATCCTATGACCAGTGGTTGTTTTACTTGGATTGCAGACTTCGACCAGTCGGTTGGTGTCAAGAGAATAAATACAGAATGGACCCACCTGCAGGTAAAGAGCCTCCTAAAAATACTGTCTCCCTTTGTGGCGTTTACTGATGTTTTGAGATACTAATGCAACCCATTTCTTCTTATCCAGCGTTCACATTGCTTTTACAGTAGTTTCTGGCCGTAACATAGATGGCATGTGAAAGCCATCTAATTTGGGTTCAAAGTGGGTCAGGTAAACTGTGTTATATTTATTTAATAAATTCAGTTTAGCTTAGCTCACTCCTGGAAGGGAGCACTGTCCAATAAAAGCAGCTTTGTGCATTGTTCCACCAAAAGGCAGAGCTGATGGGGATGGTCCAAGGATGTGCCTGCTTGCCCAGCCCTTTTCAATGGCGGTTTAGTGGCCAGGTCTTCTTGGCCGTACTGTAGGCATCCTGGTGGAGGCCTCACTGGGAGCCAGTCTTCTGCTGTCCAAATCAAGTCATAGGTGACACCTCTCAGCGTATACTAGGCTCCATTTGCTTTCCCCTCAGCCAAACCCCTCTTGCCCATTTGTCTTTCCATGGCCACACACATTTCTCTTGAGTAGCAGTAGACCTCTGTGAAATTTCCTGGGGCTGGAGAAAGTGTTTTGGGACCCTCATGGTCCCTCTAACACAGGTCTTTCATATTCCGCTGTAACATTGCTGTGCATCTGCCAAGTGAGACCTGACTTGTGTGTAATCAGTCAGAAGGTGCATCAAGGGTGCTGGCTTTGTCTGTCTGTCCATGTCAACCTGGCCATCGAGGCGTTATGGGGTGTCTATTGCTAGAAGCTAAGAAAATACTCCTTTGAGTAAGGGTAGATGGGTCTTTCAGATTTAAAAGACCACAAATTTTGTCCTGCATTTTCTCCAAGGGAGTGAAGTCTTTGCAAGTATGTCAGACCAGATTCAACATCAGGAGGTTGAAACTTGGAGAAGAAGCTCTCTAGGGTTGAGTTCAGTGCTCAGACCAGCTTGGGAGGAGGGAGGTAGGGACTGCAGTTAAGCCAGTCTGTGGTCAGAAACTGGAAGTAACAAATCCAGTGGCAGGAGAAGTTGAAGGGGCAGGAGCCAGGCAGAAGAGTCAGGCACAAGCAGGCTGGGCCAGGAGGCTGGGCAAGAGTAGAGTTTAGGCGTCAGCTGGAATCGCACTCTGAACAGTGGGACTGGGTTTGGCAGAAGGAGCAGGATCAAACCAGCAGGGCAAGAAGGAGTGCAAGGCTGAGTGTACGGTAAAACTAAGGATTACTTAGGTTTAGCAAGCAGGATATGGGCTAGGGACCACAGCACACAGCAGGGGCTCAGGGCTACTTGAAGCCTCCTGGAGAAATGCTTGCAGAGGTGTTCACTGGCAGGTTCTGGGGCTCTCTTTGGAGATGTGCTTCCATCCTGGTTATACTCCATTACAGTGGGGGATGACTGGGAGGGTGAATTTTCTCCACCACACCAAGAATATTGATCAAAACTTTGTGAAAGTTTCTGGGCAATTGGGTTTCTCTCTACTCGGGACGTTTGGCTCTGCATTGGTCTGACTTGAGTTGGCTGAGTCAAGTCGGTTGACTTGACTTGTCTTGGAGCTAGGGATCTGGTTAAACATAACAGCTTAGACTGTTGCATGCATGGTCTGCTTTGGGACAGAAAGCGTGCAGCATCTGTATTTTTCATAAATACTTGGGGCCACAAATCTGTTTGCCAAGTCCTGTGGAGCATGGCCCATATTTGTCTGGTGTTTACACCTCCAAGCTGGATGCCTGAGGACCACTGTTTCCTTTGAGAGATGAGGTGCTTTCTTGGTTAATGCATAGGTTTTGGCCCAGCAGACCTATTCCACCTTTTCCTGTATAGGTAGATGACTTGTCCAGGTCCGTGACTCATTTTTCTTGTTCTGTGGGTGAAGTTTTTCCATGAGTGTCAAATGATAGCAGAAAGGTAGCCCTCCTTTGGGTAGATATTTCTGATGTGGCTTCTGTCGATCGCACCTGATTCAGAGAGGTTACCCTGATACATGCAATTGTCATGTTCACAAGTCTCTCTGAGTCTTGGGTCTAACTTGGGATCTTGAATGCTTTTTGGAAGCGTGTGGTTTTCTTCACTGATAGGTAGGAATCAATGTTCCCCATCACTTCTAAATTAGATGTGAATGCTGGAGAGCATGAATATCACTCACTGTGTTATTTTACAGAGTATTTGTGTTACAGAGAAACACTTTTTCACTGACTGTCTTTGAACCCTCTTGGCCTGTATAGGTTTGGTGAATCAATACAGAAATGGCCCAAATGAGATTTGTGCTTCCTCTTTGTTTATTCCATTCTCTTTCTATTCTTTCCTCCTTTTATCCAGTTGTGCTCCCTTCTCTATGGATTCCCCCCCGCCCTTTTTTTTCCCTTTTCATTTTTTCAGTTGTCTTGTCTCTAAACTTGTTATTGGACTCTTATTTGCTGAAGTTGTTTGTTTTTTCTCCCCTCTCCTTGATTTAACTGCTTTTAAAATTTCTTTCTCTTGTTCTCATCTTTCTTCATCTGATATCTGTTTTGTCTCCTTGGCATTTCTCTGGTCATTCACTTTTTAGTGAACATTGTTATTAATGAATTCAATGCCCCAGATATCCTTCCTGACTTCCATTGACTTAAATAGGTGGTCATTACTTTACATTTCCTAAAGTTGTGTCTCCTAGGAGTTTGCTGAGAAAAGACCCTGTGGGTCTGAACCCTTGCATTTTCTCACAAGTCCTCTCCTGAACACAGCCTCCAAGGATATTTCTTTGATCCCCCCTTCTGGTCTACCCCGTTGTCTGGCTCTGCACTGCAGGGAGTAGCCAGTCAGAAATGGGAATCTGATGAGTTTCTGGAGTCAGGAATGCTGGTTGTTCCACTTCTGACATAGTGGACTATATTGGCCATTTGATGTCCGTCTAACATCAACATGTTCATAAAGCACAATGGATGAATAAAGCGTATGAGACAGTTGTGGTATCACATTAACCCAGAGGAAAAAGAGGGAAAAAGACAAGTGGCTGGTCTTAGGGCATCTGTTTCAAATTAAAGAGTCTGCAAAAGAAACCTGGGAGCAAGGAGGCAGGCAAGCAGTAGTGAGTTGTCAGGATGAGATGCTGGCAGCAGAGAGCTCTAAAGAAACTCGGGGATGAAGCTACTAAACCACAGACTGTCAAAGGGTGCAATTTCCTAAGGACCCCAGGCCAGGAGAGTGTGCCAGGGACACATCCCTGCCTGCTTACATCCTTCCTAGTGACTTCTGTAGTAAATAGGATTTGGACTAGAAGGACCTTTGTTGTGTGAAAGACCTAGTATGGACCTTCTTAGGAAAGAGAGACAGTCTGTGGGCAGTATGTGGGCTTTTTACACATCAGGGATTAAATTCACCTGCTGTAGTGCACGCATCAAAAAGACAGTTCAGCATGAGCTATTGCTTTCTCTTTATGATCGGTGGAGAAAAGGGGATGCCTAAGACATGTCTAACATAGGTCAGATGAAATGACATCTTCGTAAGCCTATTTTTTCCACTCAGGGTGGTTGAAAGCAACGAACGCAGACCTGGTTGTCTAACTTGAACATCTGAAGCCAGTTGAGGTGACTCCTTGACTGATAACAGGAACAGCCTTAGACTGTATATCAAAGCTGTTATGAATCTTCCTCGAAGAGATGCTGAGGACATGCAGCTCCTCCCAAATCAGGCTGCGTATTCAACTGCTATCAAATGAGGATGTTCAGTTATACATCAGTTCTGCAGGCTGTGACAGTGCTTTGCCTACCCTTGACTTGGATGCTGCAGATGCACCTTCAGCTTTATTTCCCTTTGTGTCTGGGTTGTGATTTTTCTGTGTTGTTTCACCTCTGGGACCTGCCAAGTTGGGTTTCACCTTGCACAGCAGTTTGAGGTCAGCTGTTCAAGATGCAGAGCATCTCATATAAAGGAGATCCCATGGATCCAAGCATCTACAGTATTTTGGGTCTCTTTTCTGAAGCCATCTGCATCCTAGCACCCACTTAATGTACAAGAATATGCAAGAGGGTCCTTAGGCAATAGCATCCTGGCTGTCTTCTCCAAATGGCAACTTTCAGGAGCTTTGTATGTCTTGCGAGCCCTTTTAACTGAGGCAAAGGGGTCATAGGGTGTTTTCCCCTCAGATGTATATCTGAATCCAAAATAAGCCTCCTTGCTAGTGCAAATTGACACAGACTGCTTGACACAGAGCCACTGATGGTCTTGCCTTGACTGCTTATGCAGGAAGAGATCATCTCATTTTATGTTACTTTCTTTTTAAAGACAAATTGGCAGTCATTTTAATTGCTCACTCCTTGTTAACCTAAATACAAATTGACACAGTACACTTTGTTCAATTACCTGCAACCCTATCACTTAAACAAAATGCTTTATGCTCTTTTAACTGTGCGATTTAGTGGCCGTATACTTGCCAGCATAAGCTAGCTGCCACTAATTAAATGTGCATATGATGTTGCTTGCTGGTTATTGAAACCATTGGAGTTGTCTTTATCTCTCGAAGTTTGCTGACACTGCCCAAAGAAGTTGCTGCTTGTTTTCACTGATTTTGGGTAAAGTCACCCCAAATGCCGCTTTCTTCTTCTTTCCTATGCTTCACTGCCGTCACGGTAGAAAACGAGGATCTGTTTTCAGCTTGCTCTGTCCGGGGAGCAGGGAAGCATCTAGCAGGGTTTTCCAAAACTCACGCTTTTTGTTAGTTGAAACAACAGGCTGGCTGCAGCTTGGGGCTAAATCATGTTGTATTGAGTATTTCCCTGTTTGGCATTGTTTAAGCCAAAAAGGAAGAAACAAGATGAGTCGTTTCCCTCCCTGTGCTTCAAGCCAATCAGAGCTTCTGTGGGTAAGGGAGAACTGGAGCAACGAGGCTATAAAATAAGGAACAATTAGATAAAGAGTGCACTTCTTAACACTTGTGACCACTGCATGTGCTGTAAACAAAGACTTGAAATGTATATTCCTGTTAATAACCAGACAGTTGAGGAATTAAAAATACAGCCCTGAAAGGTTAACATTTCCCTTTAAATGTGTTTAAATTCATATGCGTATCTTTGATGTCTGTTCTGAAGTAGCAAGGTTTGATATAGTGGAAGTATAAATACATTCACTTCCAGTGAGTGATTCTGCAAATCCTAGTTTGATAAGGTCTTAAATCCGTTGAGATCAGAGCATAAAATTCTCTTGTACCGTCAGTGCTAGGTGAAAACAGTGCTTGCCAATTCCCTTTTTTATACATATTTTTATTTCCTCCTTCAGAATTGAAAGATACAGCAGTAAATCTTTGCTAGCTAGTAATTGTATATGGTTATTAGGTGTACAGAATTTAAACGCAAATTGAGCCAAATTGAACTGTGATGTAAGTGTGTGAAGCCAAGCTGACAAAAGAAAAGCTTCACGCTATTCACTCTGTATCAAGGTTCAAGTTTGCTATTGAGTAAATGTTCATTTCCATTTTAATAATTGTTGCAGTCTATCTACCTACCTATCTTGTCTCTTTAAGACCTTGATATGAATGTTCTGCAATAACTTGTTGTGTGCAGGATAACAATATGTTTTCTAGAGCAGAAGTAAATCTAATATAATGTTCTTCGTCATAGTATTGTTTCCGACATTGTTTCCTTTGATGATTTGTAGGCGTTTCACTGCACTGAACCATAAAGGGCTTGTTAAGATTATGATTTAATAATATTAAACCTATTTAAAGAAACTCTATGAAAGCAATGTGAATCTGCACAAAGATGTTGCCTGAAAGTATAATGATGAAAATTCGTAAGTGTAAGTCTTTGAATTGGTGTGATAGTCTGGTTTGAGTGTGGTACCACCAAATGAGTCTGGGTAGAGATCTAGCTGAAATGTTCCTTCCCACAACCACCACCACCCACTGCAAAAAACCCCAACCCTGCAATAAAAAATAATAATAAAAAAAGACTTCCCAATGAACAGAAGCCTTGGTGAAGATATTTCTGCCTTTGTTCAAATGTAACTAATATTGGCTGAAGGCCTGAGGCTCCTCAGACTGGAAAACATCAGGTATTTTGAGAATTGAAAATCAAAGGAGAGTTTTTGTTATTTTCAAGTAATGAGATAGTACGGTTCTTGTTTCTTCAGCAGAAAATGAAGGACACGTATTTTTCTGGGTTTTACTCCAGGTTATGAAACACAATCTTCCTCGAATGTGTCCCTGCTAGTTGCTTTTGTGTTGAATTTATCCATGCTGTACGGCTCAGAATATACACACTGTTCATTTCACTTGTACTATCCATTTTTATGACATGGGAACTTAAGTCTTTCAAAAATGTTTGATCCCCAAACAGTCACCTCTTGGTTTTGTTGTTTTTTCTGTTGTCATCGCTTTAGATATCTATTCTCTGAAGACTGTATCTGAGTGGAAATGCGCTCTGGAAAAATCCCTTAATGATGCGGCAAATTTTCCTCTTCCAATGGAAGTGTTCAAGGTAAAAGATGCACATTTTTCCTTCACTTACAGAACTCGTGATGAATAAATATCACGCAGTGTTTAGCGGCTTATGTTAAACTTCTGCAGGAAAGGCCGTTGCTCTCATACATCACCATGAAAGGTCACAAGTGAGATGTTTGTATAAAATGCAGTTTTGCTCATGTGCGGACTTTCCATTCTGAGGACTCATTTCTTGCAGTTAGTGTTTTATAGGGACTGGGGGCGATCGGCACTGATTTCTCCAACGTAATTTTTAATGTGTCTTATTCTGTTAGACCTGTGCAAAGGCGTTGTATACAACCGTGAAAATGCAAGGCTACGAATATGAAAGTTGACATAAGCTGGACAGATTTCTGTGAGCCTTGCACAAAAATTTTTATCTGATCATAAGCCACAAGGCAGAGAAACCTCCTCCAGGGACCTATAGTGGAAGTGGGAGACAATTTTACTGCCACATCTTCCCCCCCACCCCTGGTTTTTAATAGTTAGAGATGTGCTTCAGCCCTGAGGCACCAGCTTTAATTTCCCATCCAAATCTGCACTGCTATTAATCACGACGGCTCCAGATAATCCTGATTTCTAGCTGTGCCCGTCTGGTTTCTAACAGTTACATCCTTGCTGCGGTGCGATGGGCAGTGTGGCCATGGGTGCGAGAGGATGCTCAGGGAGGTGTGTGCCCTGTCTCCGGTGTCACGTCCTGCTTGGGGACCTGGTGGACCATGGTGCCTTCCTCACCACCATTCCTGGCTCATCCAGCCTGGGGACCCTCCGGGTTCCTTCCCTGCCCATAAGCAACATTGCACTGGGACACCCCAAAACACCCATGCGATTGGAAGAAGGCACCCACCGTGCCCCATCCTGGCTGACATACCATGAAACCCTGGTGCCACCTTCTCCCTTCCTGTAAGGATGTGGCAGCAGCTTCCCATGAGGAATCCAGGCTCCTCGCCCAGCTGAGATGCGCTTGAATTAGCAACGTTAATTTGGGAACACTTTGCTAATGGCCCAGGCAGTGGCTCATTTGCTTGCAATGTGAAAGCTGTGCTAGGCTGGGAGAAGTGGGAAGATTTGTGCGTTGGCCTTCAGCACAAACGTGGGTTTGAGAAGCCCCGTGTTGTTACGGGAGTGGCATGCAGAGGGTTTTCATTCTCTGACACTTATTTCATGCAACGTTTCAATCCGCCAACTCTATTAAAGTTTGCATTTGCAGTTTCAAGATCAAAAATGCATTGTGTGGGGCAGGGATTAAATCACAATAGGGAATGCCTAATGTGTAAATTTTATTCCTGTCTGTATGAAAGAGTGAAGAATGTTTCTGATGAGGCTCATAAAACATCCTTTTTTTTTTTTTTAAAGTTTATAACTAACAGCTGTTTTGCTGCCTCTTCTCAGCATGCCAGACTTATACCCGCTTATTTTAATTATTGCATGAGGGTCATAAATTTAAATTCAGCAAATCCCAGTTGCCATGCCATGCGGTTGGAGCTTGCAAAGATGTTCCTCTTAGAAGACAATGCAGAACGTTTGAACGGCCCAAGAGGAGAGTTACTTTGGGGCCAAATGTGACAAAAAGGCAGGATTAGGTCAATAGGGCTTCTTTATTTGTAAAGTGAAAGCTGACCACAAGGTGAGCTGAATTCAGTGTCTGGTCTTATCTAAGCCCCTGGTTCTGGTGCTGGGCAGGCAGGAGACTGAATAAGTTATTTGCGTGTGGGCATCACTTTATTCTGCCCATTTAGGGTAAATCAACCCTGTCTTGTGCCTCTTAATTGAGGATAAAAATATGAGAGCTTGTCCGTGCCTGTGAGCGTGTCTTCCTCTAGTAATGACTTAAACGTGAGTTAAGGAAAGGCTTTAGGAGACTATATGAGAGTACACTTGTCTGATCTTATAAGATAAGCCAATATTTATGTGTGGGACCTTCAAGGAGAATCCCAGATCCCAGCAAAAAGAGTCAAATCCAAAGGTGTCTTTTTTAATTTTTTAAAATTGTTTTTAAATTTTTTTGCAAACCCAGCACAGAAGTAATATCTCTACATGGTGCCTGGCGCTCTGTGCTACTGTAACTGTCATGTGTTAGATGAGATATAAAACACAGGGTTTGACAGCCGGCAACTGTTAAAGATCTTCTGGAAAGCTGGAAGTGTTTACTTTGGCGGACACGGTAAACTGCACACCGAGCAATTATATTCCGCGTTTTCCACATTTCCCTACAGAAATCCATCACTGAGGAGAGCGTAAGTGTGTGCTTGCTCTACAGACGTGAGCGGTCCGTAGGGTGAGCACGTGCACATTTGGCTGGATTACGACTTAAATTACTGTTGTCCTTTGAGCTGTGCATGACTGTGGGCAGTGTCACTAATGCGCCATCAAACTGGTTCCAGGTGGTGGTGCCTGGAAAGCAGATCCACCTTTGTAGTGGGAGAAGTGGCTCCTCTTACGGGTCTGTCAGCCCATCATTGCTGTCGGTGGTGATGCTCTTTGGTTTTGGTGTAATAGGGTTGGGTTCTGCCTAAGACCTCATAAGCCATGGTTTTGAGCCTGAATTATCAATGCTCAGAAGTGTGGCAGAGCTGAACTTGCATGTGGTGGTCTTTGACAGCGGATCCAAAAATCCTTTGCAAAAACACAACCCTGATCCCCTCTCGGCGTCCAAGGAGAGGGCACCAGCCACCAGACCACACGAGCTGGTTGCAAAAATCAGGGGGAAGGCTGCAAACAGGATCTTCTTTTTTTCTGGTGCTATTTTACACTTGGCCATATGTCGAAAGTGTTTGTAAAATGCTTTAGGATCCTTTGAGAAGGAATGTGATGTTCAAACTGCCAGAAAATGCTGCTATTATGTAGCTACTAAACATAGTGTTTTGCAAACTGCATATCCTGGAATAAGTTTTTTCTTCACAAAAGCTTTTTGCAACACACCCGCTATTTTGTCATTCCATTCTTTTCAGAAAACATGTTGTTCCTTAAAGAAAACTAAATACAGGCAGGGCTTTCAAGGGTGTTTGAATGGTTAAGGGGCACATATCCTTCTGAAAGGTCACAACCCAAGGAGATGTGTCCTTTGCTGTTTCTGCTCTGATTTCAGGGTGCTGTAGGGTTCCCCCATGCTTGGCTAGGTACCTGTCATAAACAATGCCTTAGGCTTCAGAGGACACCTGAGAAAATCGCCAGGGCTTTGGGTATGAGTAAGGGTGGTCAAACTGTTACCGGGGCCTGATTGCAAGTTAAGTGTGACAATTTCAGCGGTTTGCTTCAGTGGTGGCATTGCTGGTGCTCTCTAAGAGAGAGCCTTGCATCAGGAAGCCAGACTCCAAACACAGCACCTTCTAGCCTTAATATTTATGAATCCACGCATTTTTTAGAGTTAAAGCCCTGTAGCTTGGGTAAGATGAATGCTTGACACAGATCGTGGGATTTAGTTTCCTAGAGAGAGGTGGCAAGCGTCCTGGGGATCTTCTCTGACATCCCACTATGCTCCCTCTGGTCTCCTGTGCCATATCTGTGGGTCCCATGCAGATGTCATGGATCCCTGGGTGTCTTTCAGCTCACCCCACATAGCTCTGGCTGGGCAACTAAATCCTACCCAGGATTTGGTGTGCTCATCATCTTCCTATAGATGTTGCATATGGGCATCCTATTCCCAATTCCCTCCGATTGCTATAAAGTGGGTCCTGATGACTGGCTTGAACAGAGTTACCACCAGCCACATCCTTAACCCAAACTCTGTTAAACTGCTTGAAGAGCACAGACGCTTAGGAGGGAGAGGTGTTTCTGAGACAGGTGGCAATTCCTGGTTTATAGCCTTTGGTCCCATTCCTCCTGTATCCAGCCTCTGGTCCTCCTTTCCGAAAGTTGTCGTTGGTTTTTTACCAGCTCGCTCAAAATTGTTCTCTCTGGCAACAAAAGCTCTACACTATGCCCAGCCCAGTGTGCCCCTATTTCTAACTGGAGCTTTTGGATGTTTACTGTAATCAGTAATAGTATTAATTAATGGTAAGACTAATGACATGGAAGGAATCAGTTGGGACAAACCTCTGCTAAGGAGAGTGATGGAGGGACCACCCATCAGCCCGGCAAGAGCTGCCCCCTGAAATTCAGGACGGAGTGGTTGTTCTAGTTCTACACTCAAAAGTATGAAGACAAATACTAAACAGGACTCCTTCCCCCCTCTAAAATATAATTTTTCCATCAGATGAATTGTGCATTTTAAATATGAGTAAGATGGACTATTTCTCCAAGACTTTGATTTTTTTCTTTAAAAAGGAGGACAACATCTCTCAAAAGTTAGTAAACCCTTTGGGTGTTTTAAGGCGTTTTCTTCCATTATTTGGTATTCTGGAGGAGTTTAAGTGTAAGAGAGAGAAATGTGAGGGTTACTTTCTGCTCAGAGACAATCCTGACCTGAGTGGATGAAGGGTTTTTCTGTCTTCAGCCCCCCTAATAGATGGGCACGTGCTGCCGCAGTAGCTTAAAACGGATGTGCTTTTGGTTTCACTTGGAAGCCAAATCCCAACATAAGCAATCCCCGGCCCCTTCATGCACTGACGGCTTGGCTGGCCCTCGTTGCGCATGCTGTGCTTTAATAACCCGTGAGTCGCCATGTTGTTTGCAGACTGCCAGATTATTTATACTCCATCTGTTCTTCCCCATCCGTAGCACTCACCAGCCCTTCTCCCTGACTGCTATTTGCCTGGCTGGGAGACGTCCACGGCGTCCTGATCCCTCTGTTGGTCGGCTGCCTTTTGACCCACTCCTGTCTCAGCTCTTTAAAGCCATTTATCTTTGTAAGACCTAATAACCATCATTAGGACTATATTGCTAAGGTCCTTACAAATGTAGCTGCCTTCGCGGCTCTTGGGAGCAAGGATGTCTCCGATATCAAAGGTGCCACGCAGGTGAGATGGAGTCTGGTGGTCCCTCTGTGGACCAGGGAAACGTTTTAACCTCTCTAACAGCTCCCTCCTGACCATGGGCTTTGCAAGGAAGCAAGTGGGGAGAGCAGTCCAAGGAGATGAGTGATGCCAAGCCCCGTCTGAGAAGCCCCGAGGGTCCGTTTGGCAGCACCGTGTGAAAGTCAGGGTTGGAAGAGAAATGCCGGAGGCACTTCAAGCAAAGCAGATGGGCAGAGTGGGAACCGGGCCCCTCAGCCTTCGTCGTCCCTCTGGCTGTACATTTAGCATGTGTGGTTTTCTTTCTCCGTTACATGCCAGGGGTCTCTCAGGATGGTGAGAGGTTAGCAAAAGGGCCTGAACCAGTTTACTTACTGCATCCAGGCTCGGTGTGGGGCAGTTTGTGCATGACGACCTGAGCTCTTGCCTCCCGCATCCTTGGGCACGGCAACGTTTTCTACTGAGAGGGGCTGATGTGCACCTACAGCCAGAGCCTGCTCCCGTGTAGGGGATGGGTGATACCTAAAAGTCATCCATCTAAAGGCGGATGATTTTTCTCAAAGAAAGCAAAAGCCAGCTCTGGTCCATAGCTGTTTTGTAGGGTGGTTGCAGCCCACAGTGTATGCTGAATTTTTTCTGACCCTCTGGTGAATTCCCATTGATTTCTCAATAGCGATTACTGCCATGACGTTAATGAGGGCAGTCTTGGTCCAAACAAGTGCCTATGAGGATCCAGTCCCTTCTTGCAGCTGAGGTGCTTATTTAGGGGTGTGAAAAGAGACACTGGTGGTTTCATTTTGAGCCCACCTGTGTTTTCCTTGACTTTCCCACCTGTGAAATGGAACCCATGCACGGGACCCATGCAACAAGGCTTCGTTAGCGAACACTTGTGGAGTGGTGTGGCAGTCCTGAATGCTGTAAGATGTTAAAAAAACCCCAACAAACACACACAATAAACTCCCAAGTGGATGTGGATCTGTCTCTCTTACCTCTGCCGCCCGTGCTTTCACCGCCCAGGCAAATCAAAGCAGGCGCTGCGTAGGAGGGGATCTTTGCCCTAATGCCATCTGCGGCAGGCCGAGCCATACGGAGAAGGTGTATTTGGATTTAGACTGGCTACTCTGCAATGTTGCTGTTTCTATGGTAACTATTTTTTATTCAACAAGAGGAGCTTAAAATCTGTAGGGCTGAATTCGATCCTAGGCAGAAGCATCTGCAGTTTTTAAGGGGCCCTTCAGTAGGTGCAGCTTGTCGCTGGCTCTCATGCGCATTGCTTCAGGGTTACGGTATCTCTAAAGCCTCCTTCCCGGCACCCTTTCCTCTTCATCCCACCCCACATTTCTACATTTTGGTCTTCCCGTGACTGCACTTGTCAAACCGAGGGACAAGTTGCTCGTGTTGTGTCTTACTGTGGGATTTTTGTCTCCCTGCAGAGAGTGTGTCTTTAGGGAAAATTGCTCCGTATTTAGCAAAGGAAGTTGATGAATCGCAAACAAGACTGATTCATCCACAAATAATGCAGAGGATTGCATTTGGGAGGGTTTCTCTATTTTTTTTTTTTTTTCCCTCGATTAAAAAACAAATGCCAGATTCCTGTAGAGGCAGTTTAAACACTGCTATTACTGTGTTTGTGACTGGTTACCACACATGAGCTTTGTGATTAAAATTAGGCTATTAGAAGCAGCCAGTTTCTTGGAGAATTAGAGAAAACACTGGGGGAAGCGATTTCTTTGAAAACAAAAACTGAATCAAATAATATGTTTCCAATCATACCAGATGGGGCCCGCTTCTTCTGTGTCTTTTTGTAGGGTAAACCAGGAGAGACGTGGCTGAAGGCAATAGCATTTCACACTGTTAAGAGTCGGTGAGGATTAAAGGAGGCTCAGGTCAATCATTTATTAAGTACTCAGTGTTTCTAATCAGCCTCTCAGCTTTGCAGCTTCTCAGCATTCAGACTTAGTTCTGAATTTTGCACAAAGTTGCAGTCTTACAATTGGTGTGAATCTGACTATCCTGGACCAAAAGAGCCCTGACTTTTAGGGTATTTGAAAATTAGAGTTCAGATTAGAGCCTTTTTCTCTTATCTATACACTGTGTAAGCTGCAGGGTTTAAAAAGAGATTACTCCAGTATTGTATCTTGAGAAGAATGGGCTAAAAATGAGCATTTCACAATCTGAAGGCGATGCCCTTCCTTGGGTTTGTGGACACAGCTAGAGCAACCAGCCCATAGTATGGCTTTCCTGAATGTCACGGGCAAAAGCAGCTTAGCCAAGTCCCCTGGCTCTATGTGCATTACCCAGTGCGCTGTAAAATTACCTGAGCTCCACCCTTCAGTGGCCAGAACGCTGCTGTGACATGGACAAATTTGAGTTTATTTACACTTAAATGACGTTCGTTGAGTAGAAATACTCAGAAGTCAGATTTAGCGAGGTATTTAGGCACCAGAAAGGACAAATATCTATGATGATTTTGAAGTATATCTTTTTGAGTTCAAGACCTAAAGCCAATGCTTAGTGACTTTATTATTAGGAGTTAAGCATGTCACCCGCACAGGTACTTCCCTAAAGCCTGTGCATCCTTAAGAGTCTGAATACTTTTGTAAATCTGTTTGTGGGTCTCTTTTGGAATGACATTTAGGCCCCCAAGTCACCTGACGTTTTTGAAACCTGCACTGCTAATGACTTGTTAGCTATGAAGGAGAAAATTATGCAACTATCTCAGTACCTAAAGAAGAGGGTTGGGAATTAGGAGCCTGGTTCTCCTCCCAGCACCGTGGCTGACTTGTTATTTGACCTTCAGACGTTCCAGCTTTCAGCCCTGGAGGTGGTGCTGGTTGCAGTGAGCTGTTGCAAAGCCCATCAGTATTTTTGCAGAAAGGTTGCAGAAACACATGCTGTATGAAGATGGAGATAATGATGCAGATGCGTATCAAAGCGGGGCTGTCTTTCACGTGGGCCAGAGGGTTACAGCCTGTGCACGCTGGCAAATTTGCAAATGCATACTGCTCTAAAGCAATGAGTGTGGGGCTGAGTTTAATTGCTTCTTGGGGTTTGTAGTGATAGCTGTGACAGCCCTGGCTTTTGCCAGTGGGTTTGGGCTGTAAGTGACAGACTTACAGACTTACATTCAGCAGAGGGTTATGCAATTCTCCATTCATTACCCGTGAGCACCGTCGCAGGCTGTAATCCATCATGTTAGAGATTGTGACCCTTTGAATGAGCGACTGTGGTGCTCGTACCACGTTAATTCATTGTACTTTCCGTGGTATGATTTTTCACTTTGCCTTAAGGGACTCTTCTGCATCCTTGTGGATTGTCGATCCAGTTTACTTGGCTGCTCTCCAGCAGTCAGAGGGTATTTCCATCGCCCACTCAGGGCTTGTGAACCCCAGGACAGGCAATCCGTGGGTGTAAAGCCACGTGGTCAGTAGGGCTGCTCCCGGGAAGCATTGCCTGCCAGTGGGAGTAAAGGTTCACCATGCACAAGGCTATAAAACGCTCCAACTGGTCAAAAATATTCTGCCTATTCATCTCCATTTCAAAGAAAATTGAAACTCACTTGAGGAAGTTGCTAGAAAATAATGGCTGGTGACATCCTCATAGGTGGCTTTGAATGCCGTGAAATAGCAGTAAAGGGTCGGATTCTGCCACCCATAATCGTGTCAGTCATTTCTTTTGCTTGGCTGTGGAGCCTGGCGGGGACCAGGGGAAAGTCTCACCCCTCCAGTCCTCTTCTTGTAGCTGCTTTTATTAAACAGGCGCCTTTCCTGTCAATGTGAATAAAGGGAGGAGAGAGCGGTTCATTATCCAGTGTATCACTTTGAGTCTAATACTAATTAAAAGCTTTGCCTTCACTTCTGTGGAACCTATTCTTAGAAATTATGTAAATTAATTGGAGTTTTGAAGAGGAGCATATGCCAAATCCTAAGTAATTCCCTGCTGGCTGAGACAACTCCAGCACTGGAACTGGAGAACGGCATCAGGATCTTTTTTTCCTTTTGTGGCTGCAAAAATCTAAGGCTGCTTCGGTAAATTTTGATGCCTCTCTTTAGCAAATATACGAGAGAGATCAAATATCCAGACCATGACCATGTGCCAGAGAGGTACAGTACAAAGGCTTTTTCTCCATGAAAGCTTTTCCATCTCAAAAATGACATTTAACACAGACAAGCTTTTTACTTCTACAGCCTTTCTCCAAACAAATGTATGTTCCTGCTTCAAAGAGGATTTTGACCCTCAAAAGGGAGGCATACCTGAGATCCCATGAACTCCCCTTGCAAGTTCACTCTTGCTATTAGTTTAATGGGGAAGATATTTACATGCTATGCTGAATGAGAAGGGAGATTTGATCCTAAGGTACATAGCGTGTGGAGAAAAGGGATATGCTTTTGAAGTAAAATAGCTGTAAATGTTATGAGCTTTTTTTTTTTTTCCTACCTGATTATTTTTTCCCTTTGAAAAAGGCCAAAACAAATAGAAGGATAAGAACCAAAGAAAATGATTCAAATAAAAATGAGAAGCAATATGGCTTGGTCTCGATATATTTTGGTCTCAATCAACAAATCACTTAAAAAGTTGATGAAACTACTTGCACGTTTTAAGATAAACATGATTAAGTACTTTGGTGGATCTTGGCTTGTTATGTGTTGAAGCTGGATACAAGCATGAATTGAATCGTGGAACTTTGATGGGAAGATGCTGCAGTGTAAGCTTGCTTCCAGATGTACATTTTGCAAAGTTGCCTTTTCTTTACAACCTCACCCTGAGGATTAAGAGACGCGGGGTGTGGATCCTCATGCAGGAGGAGGCAGCCCCCCAGTCCAGATGCTTTTTGCCTTTGGAGATTTGAAGTTCAGTGCTGGTGAGGTCTGATTTTTGCAGCCATCATCTTTTCTCAGGTGAAACCTTTTCAGTACTAAAGATGGCAATTTTGATAACCTGTCCATCTGATATATCCCTGGTACTATGCAACCTCTATGTACAAGGAGCCAGATTCTCTTCCCTGGTTCAGACTTCTATTTGATGAAACATTCTCTGTGTAAACCTGCTAGAAATGGGTCTCCTGTCTCTCCGGGGCTTTAGTGATAGGAAGCAACTGCCAGCAAGCGCAAGCGTGGCTGGTGGTTACGCTACACTGCAGGACACCCAGACTCTTGAATGTCTGCTCCTTCTTCAACCATTAGTTCATTGGGCTTTGGGCCATTATTGGTAAATCTTCCTCAGTTTCCCCATCCGTATATACTTCTGCTGTGAGACTAAATCCATTATGATTTTTTTTTTGACTGCTTTTTGGTTCTCACAGAAAAGGCTGCATAACATTGCGGATTGGTAAGACGAAAACAACAATTCCCTTAGCTGTGGTTGGAGCTTGTAAAAATTCTTACCTCTAATGGCAGCAGGAATGTACGATCCCAAAATAGAAGTTATTAAGTCTACAAGTGAAGACAGTTCTTGGGAAAAGAAAGCACAATGACATACAACTTCGGATCAATAGAAAATCATTTTAGAACAAGAATACAACATGTAGCAATGAATGTAGATGGGAATGACATTGCCAACCACTTATTAGATAGCAAGCTTTCTGCAGGTATTTTGGAGTTGTCTGTACGTGTGTGTTAAATATAACATCATCTCTTTCTATGCTTGTATCAGCTAATGCACAGATGGTTTAGAAATACCGTAGGACATTTTTATTAAATGAACATAAAATACGATCGTTACTCTGGAATTAGGATGCCAACTTGTACACCTCTTAGGGGTCGTGAGAGATGGAGTAATTTGATAGATGTTAAAAACTAAACTGGTGGCAAATCAGGGAGTTGAATCTGGGTTGCTTCTGAGTTTTGGGACTGCATCCTGCTGCCATCCCCAAACCTGCTGTGTGTAACCCTCTGGGTGCAGCCAGGTTTGATCCCAGGTCAAAGTGTTGCGGTGGGCAGGTACTTGAACACAGTTGCACCAACATGTTCTCTTGTTGCCCGCATTTTGGGTCCGAGTTCATTGTCTGGGCCTTAGTCCACCTTTAGTCTCCTGGCTGGAGAAGAGACCTTTCCATCTTGCAGTACCTGGAAACCAGCCCAGGTCCTTATTTTGGAGCCCTGCAGGAGCCGGACATCCATCAGGGTAAATCCTCAGCCATCCTGAGCTGTTTGCACCCGTGCTGTGCATTACCCTGGGGGACCTCAGGTTGAGTCCTGACACCTCTGGACCTCTGGTTGCTCTCCGATGGTAGTGACTGTCAGAGGTGAAGAGACTCTGCCCAGGGAAGATTTTCAAGTAGCCATTTCTCAGACAGGTCCTCATTTTGGTGAGCCCAATCTCCTTGTTGACTAAGTTCAAGTTAGATGCTGCTGATGAGATGGGTGCACATTGTGCTTTAGATATGATGGGCTTGATCCTGCAGATCTGTCCTGTAGGAGCGAGGCTGTCTCCTCTCTTTCTGTGATTGGGTTGGCATGAAAAGAACATGGGACCAGGAGCACCCAGCTGGAGCTGGAAGTCAGTCTGGTAATCAGCTAAGTGACAAAATCTATGTGGACACATTTAAAATAGATTTTCAAATGTATCAGCCCCTCCTGGGTGGATGGCACTGACACGCTGTGTGTTCCTCTTCCCTATCTCTTCCTGCAGGACCATGCTGATTTGCGAAACCACTTCTTCACTGTGGGGATGAAGCTGGAGGCGGTGAATGTGAGGGAGCCGTTTCATATCTGTCCTGCATCAGTGACCAAGGTGAGCTCCCAGAAAGTAGGGATGAAAAGAGCCTGCTTAGGAACCTCTTACTGATTTCCATCACATTTAGGAAAACTCAGGAGTGGTACTTCATTGGCTGGAGAACACCTTAAGAAATATTTTTAAAATCCATGGATGTTCCTAATTCATGGTTTCTTTCCCACAAGCATCACTAGCTGACTATATGCACTTAGATCCAATGGGGATGAGCATGTCCATCTACCACTTCCATGCAAAAAAAAGGGATCCCTCTTTTGCATCTGTCTTCCCTCCATGCCTATGTATTTTCCCTGTGCATCTGGGAAACCTTTTGAAATAGAACAGCTGGATGGAGGCAGTAGCTGGATATTTAATCCACACTCTCAAAGGCAAGAGAGAGGAAGGCTGTGGGGTCTCCAGGATCACCTCCAGTCCCTGCTCAGCTGTGGGCACGCTGAGGGACGCTGAACCCCAGCACTTTCCCTTGCCTCAGTTTACCCATCTCTGAAACTCAGGCTTTGATCTCTTTGGTAGAAACACTTTGATGAAAGGTGTTAGGTGAGAGCGGGTTATTTTCAGGAGTAGTTTCATTCCAGGGCCTGGCTGTTTCAGCTTTCCGTATTACCTAATGTTACAGCAAATTTAACTTCTGATTTTTTTTTCTTCTTTTTCACCCCGTAGGTTTTTAACAATCATTATTTACAAGTGACCATTGATGACTTGAGACCTGAAGCCAGCAAAATCTCAATGCTTTGCCATGCGGATTCCTTAGGGATCTTGCCAATACAGTGGTGCCTTAAAAACGGAGTCAATCTCACACCTCCCAAGGGTTCGTATTCCTTCACAGTGATCTGTTTGCAGGTTTCCTCTGAAGGAAGTTTGCTTGTTATTATTGCCTTTAAAACCATGATGCTGTTTGCTGCAGAGCATCACTCTAACTGTCTTGAGCCAGAGTAGCTCTCTTGAGTCACTGAGGCTGTGCTGGCTCATACCACCCCATGAATATCTCTGCAAACGCATCTCGCTGGCGGATTGATGTCCGTGTGCTTTGTAGTCTGAAGCAGGCTGCACCAAAGCCTAGTGAATTCCTGTAAAATACATCTTAGCGATGCTACGTGCGTGTAGAGAGCAAAAGGAGCATTAAAAGTCATACCACACTAGACACAAACCAGGTAGTTCCACTACAGCAACCGTATTGGTACAATGCTAAGCCCAAGGAAATCTCCTAAATGTAAATGTCTTCTGTATTGAA
The DNA here is from genome assembly GCA_013389945.1 of Fregata magnificens. Lineage (NCBI taxonomy): Eukaryota > Metazoa > Chordata > Aves > Suliformes > Fregatidae > Fregata > Fregata magnificens. Next base: position 178,426 of record WAAD01014772.1, read on the forward strand.
ATCACCTTGTGCCCCACCAGCTAAAATCACAGCTGCCTGCCCAGGAGCGTGTAGGCATTTCCTTAGCTGTCTCAGAAAATCCCAGGCGAGGGCAAATTGTGAGCAGTGTTCAGGTCAGAGCCAGGAGAAACAGCCTCCAACTGTGCTATTTCCCAAGTTTGTAGCAGTGCAGTTAATTACTTGCAATTTCAGACAACCACCTGTGGTGCCCTAGCAATATTTCTTTACTTACAAAATGTGTTGGTTCTCTGGAATTTTAGATTTTTGAAGCTGGCTGGGATGTTGACCCTTTGCCAAAAATTGGTGTTGCTTGGGAGAAAAAGAAATGGCTCAAAACCCTAAAATATCCCACTAACTTTTATGCATGCGGATTTGTCTTAATTTTGGAAAAAGTATGCTGCTGCCAAACCCAGGGAAGCAAAGGGTTATTCCCTACCAGATTCAGAGTCCTCTTATGTAAATCCAGAGTGTCTCTTCAGCACATGTAATTTGAAATTCCCACCAAAGTCCTGGAGTCCTGTGCGTGCAGCTGCATACGGTTCATCCGTGATTACTCTGGTGCTTTTACTGAAATAAATGTGCTGTCTGGATGCTCTAGCTCCCTCCCGCTTAAATTCAGGCATAATGATAGTGCCTGTGTCAGTGCTCACTGATATTGGCCAGAAAAGTTGCTAAAAATGAAAGTAAACAGAATGTTTTGTTTTTTCCACCCCAAATTCACATGCAGCTTCCCCCAGGCCAGCTGATTAACTAAAGTAGACCATAAGCCAGACACTTCTCTTTACAGGTTTATGGCCTAATAATTTCCAGTCCCTGCCGGTACAAAGCCTGTCTGAGATGGTGTTTTACGGGTCAAGTGCATGCAAACTCTCTTTTAGATGCCAAAATTTTTAGAAGTTGCTGTCATACGGATATATCTCAACTTGGCCAGTGAAGTCTAAGGGGCAAGTAGGTATCTGGTGGGATGCCTGGTGACTGGGGTCCACCTGGGCTCCTGAGAAAGTGTAGGAAGTCTCCTCTCATTCCCCTGATGAAAATAAAGTTTGCTTTCTGCTGATCAGAAATCCTGGAGGGAAGCTATTACAAAAAGGCATAAAGCAAGTGGCAGATAGATGCATGCTATATCTTGCTGTATTTCTTATAGTGCGTATGAGGGCTGCATGCCCAAACTGCATCTTAGCACCTTTGGTGTCAAAAGCCTTTTCCATCAGCAGACATGCTCTTTGAGTCACTGAAATATAATCAGACATTGGAACGATTTCTTTAAAAAAAAAAAAAAACACAAAAAAACCCCCAAACCCCCACAAACCACCAAAAAAGAAAGCAGAGGGAAAGAGGGAAAGTGAAGAGCATCCAACCCCCACTGAGGGAGCTGGTCTTCTCTGAGCAGAATAATACCAGCTCTGGATAAAGAAATAACCGGGACTGATCCAAGAGGGTTGCAACGCTGCGAAAGTGAGGAAGGCTGAGGTGTGAGCTGGCTGCTGACGAGCAGGTCTGCAGAAGGAAATCCCACCATTTCCACCCAAATCTCTGGACAGCTCTACCTGCCCTGGGGTGTCCAGAATTGCCCCTTCTCGCATGCAGATTTGACCAGCCTCCTGCTTCCCCAGCGCTCACGCATTCCCAACCACCATCACCCTTAACAGAGAATATGTTTGCAATATTTAGTGTTGCCCAAATGGCTCTCACTGTTGAAAGGCAAGAAGTTCCCGTGGAGCGAAAGATAACAATGGAAGAAGTCCTTTTTCTTTTTGTGAAAAGAGTTTGCTGTATTGTATTTCTTTGCTTGGGTTTTTTGGTTAATTTGTTGTTGACAAGGAGGTTTTCTGATTTTAAAATTAACTGATTTTATTTCGTCAGAACAGTATGCCAGGTTGGGTATTTGGGTTCAGAGTCCTGTATTTCTCTGATATCCTTCCTCTTGCCTTTTTGCCTATCAGGCCTTTGTTGAAGCCAAACATACAGTAGATAAGTTATGAACAGGAGGTGCAAACATTTGCTACTAGAAATAGAGAGCAGTATTTTGCTGTACAGTGCCAAAAATGAATACCCATTTACTGCTGCTGTATAAACATTGAACAAGCGCTGTTTATATTTATTAGAGCTGGATTTATAGACCACTTCCCTTTAGAGTAACAACCATTGTTCCTTTTTATGAGCTATTAAGAGGGGGAAAAACATTTCAGTAGCACTCCTAGTTGTAAGGCTCACTAAGGAAATGCCACTTCCAAAACATTCAGTACATTTGTATTGTTATATTTGCTTCTGATGAAACTGCTGGGCTCTTCCATGTTGAGAGTCGAAGTAGAAAACACAATGAGTTTTTACATGTTTGGGGAGCAGTAGGTGAATCATGCAAGCAAAGCTTTGAACGTTATTACTTGGGCTGAGCCTTAAAGTATAACAGTATGTGAATGCCATGTGCTAATGGAGGTGCACATTTGGTTTATACCATGATGCACCGTGAAGAGGCCGTATACAGGTCCAGGCTTGTTTGAAGCCAGTTCCTGGGTATGCTTCTCTTGGAGTGATCATCCTTGGGCTGCTGCAGTGACTTATGGCAAACTCTGTTACTGCCCTCCCGGGTTTCGTTCCTGCTGAAGTCTACAGCAGAAGGTCTTCCAGTGACTTCAGTGGTGCAGGGCCAAGCCAACAGGTGGTTGGGCGGTGACAACACGGTCAAGTTTTTATACCTCACTGAAACCTTGTCAATGTGCCTTTTCCATCCACTCTGCCAAGATTTTGTGTAGCTCGCAATTAAGATTCAAAACCTGTCCACGAGGGGTTTAAATCGGAGATGAGAGAACATTCAGGGTGTGGGCAGGTTTTTGGGTCCCTGAAGGCAACGTGCTCTTGCAGCTGGGGTGGACCCCAGGTGATTTAATGTAGACAACTAAGCTGTGGCTGTCCCCACCTGAGCCCATCACCCTAGCTGCTTTTGGAGTCAGTGGGGCATGAGAAGATTCTGCTCCTTCTGCAGGAGGACAGACAGATCACCTCTAGATCTGCCTGTTTCTTCATTGACTTTTTAGGGAACCCAGGGTGACAGGCACAGCTATAGGCATCTCCACTGCAAAAATCTGTATGCGATCAGATGAATCCCCTTCTGACGTGATGTGCACCTCTCCTCTTGTTTTCCATTTAATTTTATGAAGCTGAAAAATATCTGGCAAACAAATAACTGGAGAGCAAAAAGGAGATGGAGAAGAAGCGGAAAGAAAATACTGTTGCAGAAATTGGTTGTTAAAAAACAGTGCAAGGATATTTTTTTTTTATGAAAAATGAACATTCTCTGTAAGTAATTGCCCTTCTTTACTTCTCTGTGCCTGTTTATTTCTGGCTTTCCAATTATTATGCACTTTAATGCCCCACAGAGACAGACATCTTTTAGGACCCGCTCTGCTCAGGGCTTTATCTCATTAATTTATTTGTCATGTATGCAATCTTTAGGATTAGAAGTTTATCTTATCCCAGATACTTGCATCTTAGCAGGATGCTTGGGACTTTATTTTTTAAATTTTTACCTCCTTTTTTGGATCTGGGTGACTGACAGGTGACTCCACTCAGTATTCCAGTCCTTTCTTGCCTACAAAAAATTTCACAATTTTCATTGGCATAAATGATTCATTCCCATCTGATCTTGAGTGTCCCTTTTTGACTATCAATGAAAAAAGCATCAAGGGATGTTCTGTGAAATGAGGCCAGGCCGAGATGCCAAGCAGGGAGAATGAGGAGAGAATTTGGCTTTTGGGTGATTCCTGAAACTTTCCAGTGAGAGTAGTTCTGCAATAATGTTATTAGAGTATCCACAGTATCGTCCCAGGGCCCTGGACACGATTAGCACTCATTGGTTTCAAGCACTGTAAAAATATAGACTAAGAGGCAGACACAAAAAAACCCCAAAAGCAAATAAAAAGACCCCTTTCTGTCCCAAGAGTTTATTGCCTAAACAGCCAGGTAAGAAGAATGGATGAGCAGAGGTCTGTTTTGTCTCTGAGAGATGCTCATAGAAATCAATGTTGCTTCCCTTTTTTACCTAGAAGCAGAGGCTGAAGGGATCATGTGGTTGCTGAGACTTTAGTCTGGGAGCTGGGAAGTCTGTGTTCATTTTCCTGCTCTGCTCCAGATTTCTATACAACCTTGGATAACATGGTTACTATGATGGGATTCAGCTCACGTACGCTGAGCTGATGGAAAGTCAGTCATGGAGGGTACATCCATACCAATGAGGAGGGAGGAGAATTTATCTCATGCTTTGAAAGAGAGGATGAATCAGCTTCTGATTGTGCTGGTCCTCTCCCTGTCCACTGCCGGGGGACCCTTAATGCCCAGCTCCATAACCCCAGCTTTTAGGTAGCTAAAGGAAGGAGAAAGAAGTCCATGACTAGCCCCACCTGGAAGTTGGGGACAGTAGCACTTCTTGGTAGTTATGGGTTTATTAAAGCCTGGGAGATGCTCACAGGAAAGGGAAAATAAGGAAAATAAATATGTTTTATTACTTTTTAGTGAAGACCTGGAGTTTTCAAGGTGAAATGCAGGAGGTCTGTGAGTGGGGGCTGGAGAAGCGTTGGCATTGGCTCTCATGGTGTATAAAGAGGCATCCAGCGAACTTGCCTGCTGATACTGCACAGTTCATTGAGGCGGGGTGGGATGCTGAAACACAAATGGTGATCTGCTTGGGGCCCATTTTGTGCTCTCTCTCTGGTGTGAAGTGGTGGCTGATGGCACTTTCCGTTTTGTCATCCTGCAGGTTACTCTGGCCAGGACTTTGACTGGGCAGACTACCAGAAGCAGTGTGGAGCGGAGGCAGCGCCTCACCTGTGCTTTAGAAACGTAAGTTCTCTTTTTGCCTTTGCGTCGCTCCTGTCGATCCATGTGAAACAAAATAGCTTGCACAGAAAAGCTGCAGCAAGACTTTGGGAGGTTCCCCCAGACCACCATGAGTCTGTCCTAGGAAGGAAGCTGGAAAAGTGTTTCAGGTCTCCATTCCTAAAAGAGAGAAAATGTTATCTTACTCTTGTCTTTGTCCGATTCATTTAGATTTCCTGCTCTTCATCTCCTCTCTGATCTTGTTTGGCACCTAGCACAAGAAGGATCTCAACTGACCATTACAAGTAGTTCAAGTGCTATTTAAAAAAAAAATGAACTAGGTAAAAAAATGGCATGATACCATGTGGCCCTTTCCACATTTTGGGTGTTTTCTCTTGTTCCCAGGGGGATACATTTAACCAAATGTGTTTAAAAGCTGGGGTTGAAGCTGTTGAGCTCAGAGTGTGAGAAGAGTGATTAACCCGCATGCATGCTCTGGTCTTTGGGACAGTTCACGTGCTCCCTTGATAAAGCAACAGTGATGTGAGAGTGAGCAGCACATCATTACGCTGGAGGCCATCAGGACTCAGAGCTTTGGAAACAGTCTTTTGCAGGCTGTTTTCTGGCAATGACAGTCCGGCATGGCTTGATCCGACAGGTATTCATCACTTGGTGAAAGGCAGATGTAGTCTTCTGCCTTTTCCAATAAGCCGGTGCTCTTCTTCATGCTTCCATCAACTGATGGAGGTTGAGATCCCATCAATAACTGAGAATGTGGTGGTACCCAAAAGGAGTGCAGAAGGGTTTGCAAAATAAAGTGGTGTTGTGAACAGTGGACAAGCAGGTTCCTCTAGGAGTTACCTAGCCTTTCACTGTACTCAGAAGTCACAAGACCGGGGGACAGGGTGTTTATGAAAAGCAGAATGGAGACAGCCTCACAAGACACCAGCCGTGTTTTTGCATGGCGTTCCTCATCTGTGGTGGCCCAAGGGCAGCCTGGCTTGGAACAGACCTTTGACGGTGAATTGATGAATTTGAACACTTTTTGTTGATGAATTTGAACACTTTTTGTTGATGAATTCAGAAGACCTGTATCATCAACAGAGTTGGACATGGGAATCAAATCAGAGTTAGGACTCCTTTGCCCCATTTATTGTGCCATCCTATGCAAAACCCTCTGCCTCAAGGGACTTTAAGCGAAGATTTCTGAAAGCGCTGCAGGAAGCTGGACAATGCTGCATTGCACCAATAGAGTGCGACAATTGTCACATTTCTTCTGCAAGCACCCATCCCTTTTCTTTATATCTCTTTTCGTTTTGTCAAGTAATGGATCTATGCTCTCAGCGCTGGCAGCCTTGAGAATAGTCTCTGCGTAATGTCCTGCGAAGATTAAATCAGGTCTAAGCACTTTGTTTTGTTTTGTTTTTAAGGAAACATTCATCAGATGAACATGTGTCTGTTATTCTTTCACTCTCGGTAACACAGTTCTCTGCAGAGAGATGTAATCTTGCTGTTGTTGCTTGTACAACCTCCCTGGCAGGTCGGTCCATTTGTTTCGTGGCTGTGAGCGGCTCTTTGATAGAAGCTCTGTTGCAAGCGCATCTTCCACCTAGTGCAGCCAGACGTGGTGCTGGAAGTGGATATGCTGTGCCAGTTTCCCCAGGGGGGGTATTTAACAAGGAGAGGCAGTTATGAAATGGATTGACATGACCAAATGCTTAGTAAAATAAACTCCCAGCTAACTGTTTTGCCATTGATTCGGTATAAATTGGCCTCCAGCACCGAATTGCAATGAAAGGAGCCAATGTGATGATAAATGACATTTCCTTGTTAGGCAACATAAAAGGCATTTAAACAAACTCAGCCTGTTTTTCTGCAGTCCTGGCCATTGGCAGCTTTTACAGGGTGAAGCTGATCTGTGTGCTGAGCAAGGCTTGCGACAGTCCAAGTGATGTTTGAGACTAGCAGCACGTTCTTGGAAGGCCTCTTGATGAAAAAAAGACCAAATCCAGAAGTTTTTAGTCTCACAAAGTGCTCCCAGTGATTGTTCAAGGTGAAGTGCCCATGGTCCTCGGTGCTGTACAAGCAGCAGAAGGGTTGAATTTGAGTCTGGCTTCCAGTTGCTCACATGGGGTTGCTGGATGAGAGATTGGTGTCATTTTGAGTCAGTGACAATTATTCCCCATCCTAATTATTATTAGCCAAAATCTCAGCCAGGAGGAGGAACCTTTTCGTGCTACTGTGTGCAGACAGAGAGGTGCAAACACTCAGAGCTGATGTGTTGCAGAACAGGTGGGTCAGAGGGGAGGAAAATGCAAGGAAAGAAAGCCATGGCATGGCCACAGGTATTTCATTAGTGTGTTTTCAGGGATAGTGGCAGTGGGGATATTGGGAAGGGACTGACCTTAAGTGAAGGGAGAGGGGACAGTGGAAGGGACAGAGGGTAAGGATGAAAGTAGGTGAAGAGTAGCTTGAAGCTCAGCTTGTGGGGAAGGTTTTGGAGAGGTTTGTAGGATCTTGGGATCCCTCTGCACTTGGGATCACCTGCAACGGCTACAAACAAGAGCTGTGGTTTGTTAGGGTAGGGCTGAGCCATCCTGGCTCTGGCAGGAGCAGGAGGGACTGGTCAGCAGCCTGCTGCTATCATATGGCCAGGCCAACCTCAGACTGAAGCAGTTTGCCAAGGCATACGTTAGCCTACAGCAGTGGTACCTGAATGATTTGAACTGCAGCTTCTGTCAGGCTCCCAAACTCTTAGTACAATGGGGGATGCTGCATTCTTGCAAGCTCATGACCCCACATTTTGGTCCTGTGTTTCTTATTTGGGATGATGACCACTCATTTGGGGATTATTGCTGTAATATCTGGCCTGGCTTTGCCTTCACTGGAGAAGAGGGGGAGGGCAGTGGGGACCTCAGATAACCTGTGAAAGACCTGTTTCTTTGGTGCTGTATTTAAGTGTACAGGGCTACTGCTGGAACAGTGAACACAACTGGCTCCATCTACACCCACCTGCAACTGATGAACTTATGTACCTGAAGTCTACAGAGAAGGACCTTGTATACTGAGCTTAAAATACTCCATGAAGAAAAACATACTTGAATAGGTTACTCAAATTTCTCCAGCCTCGGTCAGCCTGGGCAACTAAATATGTGGAGAAGTTTCTCTGGTCTCAGGCAAGATGGGTTATTTGCTTTACAAGGTTTCTCCTAGCAAGGTGAGAGATGATCAAGCGCAGCAGATCTGGGAACCCTCTGTGTGGTATCTTGTCACCAACAGTGGCCAGCAAATGCATCACTAGCAAGCATTCAAATATACCTGGAGCTGGTGTGGAGTAACCTCCTCCCAGTCTCCGGGAGTTAGGGATTGGAGTAAACCATGAAATACATTGCTTCCTGATTTGTTGCCATCGTTGTTTTTTGATATGGGTGTCCAGGGCAGCTCAATTTTGAATCTGGATGCCTTTGTGTTCTTCAGTGTATCCTGCACTTCCAGTGAAAAGCAAACCATGCTAAATTTATGCTTCCCATTGGATAGCCTAATTAAAGTCATGCTGTGCTGAAGTGCCATGCTTCAGTGTTGGTCCTTGACTCTTTCAGACATCCTTCAGCCGTGGCTTTACTAAGAACATGAAGCTGGAGGCAGTGAACCCCAGGAACCCTGCAGAGATATGCGTCGCTTCTATCACCTCAGTTAAAGGACGGTTAATGTGGCTTCATCTTGAAGGTATGTGCTGTAAAGGCTTCTTGTGTTTGTGTGGTTCACTCAAACGCTCTCTTCATTTTGTCCTTCATCCTCTGCTTTCTCCAGCCTTTCCTTTTTATACACATTGACCAATAATATGTTATTAAGAATTATCTTCCCCTGCTCTCTCCACGAGGGAGCCACAAGACGTTCCGCCCTCCCACCCGTGTGGACTCTGTCAGCGTGATCTCCATTGACGATAGAAACGTCCTCACTGCCATCATGATAGACCTCCATCCTGGGAATGGATGTTTGCCTCACTTGCGCAGCTGAGACTTCCGCTGTGATTTCCAACAGGCTCTCATGGGATCTCCTGTCCCCCTGGAACCTCATTCCTTCCTTCCTTCCTTTCTCTTCCTTTCACTCCTTTTTTTTCACCTAGGTCCATAAAACTTCTGCAATGTATGCTGCTCCTTACTATGGCCATCGCATGCTGACATTCCTCCTCCCTGTGATTGTGTAATTTCCTTCTTGATCTAAGAGAGCTCTTGCAGGCAGTAACTCTATAATACAGATTTTAGAAAGCTATCATCCCATGGAGAACACCACCACTGTACAAGCAGTGTTAGGAGAGTGCTGAAGAACTAACAGAGCATAATACCATATCAAAATTTCAATTTCTACCTTTCTTGAAATGAGGTACAGATGAGCTCATTTTTAATGTGGTTTTGCTCTTGGGACTTTCTTTCTCAATTCATCTGGGCAAGCACTTCTTAAGTAAGTGTGATTTAAAACAACACAGGGATTCTTCGTATTATTGCCGTAAAAACAGTGTTATTTGTAAAGTCACTGAGAGCAGAAAGCCATGATCATGTAAGTGTTTTGATGGGCACTGTGATAAACCATAAAGTTGTTGTAGCATGCATCATTGTCACAACATAGTTTAATTTTTACCCATCAAGGTAACACACTGTTGTTTGAAGCTACTGGCTTCATTTATAATGAATATAAGAGCTTCAGTTTCGCTCTGAAATCAATAGTAATTGGGTCAGAATCAACTACAAATTTAATATACTTCTTTTCTTTCTTCTGGAGAGCCATGAAAATATCAAAGGCACTTCTGGCGGCCCATAATCCTGCTCATCACCAACCTCTGTAAGATCTGTGCTTCTGCCTCTTGATGGATGCATAAGGCAGACATGCTGTCCCTTGTGCTGCCAGCCCTGACGCAGTCAAAAATTAACATCTTGCTGGAACCCTCCCATTTACAAAATAAAATGCATTTGGTTAAGCTACCATGATGGTTCAGGGAGTCGTGATGTTAAAATGCCTCCACCCCTTTGCCTGCAGTCACATGCTGATAGGTAGATATTGTGCAGCTCTGCTTATGCATTTCTGGTTGATGCCACTAGATGTTTCAAGTCATCCCTGAGAGATTGGGCTGATGAAAGAGCAGCATGTCTTAAACACTTGCTACATACAACCCCAGGAAATACAATGGCATGTTTTCTCAGTGAGCTGGGAGGAAAGCAAGGCACAGTCATATTCTGCAGCTCAGGGAGTAGTGCATGTTGTTGGTATCCCAGTCTCCTAACAGGAAGAAGGGATGGGGAGAAACGAAGCTTGTGCTGGGCTCCAGGTTGCAGAGTTGTCCTGCAGAGAGAAGAATCGAAAGGAAACAGAGCAAGTCTTTCCTTTGCTAAAGTCAGTGACACCTGCTTGCTCCGAGGGAGCTCTGTAGCAGGAGGTAGAAGGGAGGAAAGGAGTCACCCATGTCTTCTCTGATGGCCTGTGGGGTCAGTGTGGTGGCTCATGAGTAATTCTCCTGAAGTGCATTAAATCTGGGCTGCTGTCAAGATTGTTTCCGCAAGAGCAGTGCGAACCCTCATTCTCAGAGATTAATGCAAGTTTATTTTGGCCCTTCCAGGGTAAAACAGCTAGGAAAGGCTTAATGGTAGAACAAACCATAGTAAAGTACATGATTTCCAGAAAGGACAGAGGAACAGCGGTCGTGACGAGGGGTGCTTGCAGACATCCCGTGTGAGATGAGGTCTCAAGCCTGATTTGCACAAAAAGTCACCATCTCTCCTCTGCAAGATGCTCAGCTCTCAGTGTTTTGGGGCTGGAAGACAGTGGGAGCCAGATTGATAGGAACTGTATTGCTTCATCATCACCTGGCACATCACCTTCAGCACCATGCTGCATTGATTATAATAACCTAAGAAGTATTTCAGCATCTGACAATGTGCAGTTCAATTTGTACAAAAGGAAAGATCTCTAATCAAAGCCCTTAAAGTTAGTGACAATGTTGTCAGGTAACCAAAGTACCTCATCTGTGCGAGCAGCTTGCTCTAAAATATAAGAAAGGCAGATGTTCTGTGGTGTTTAGCTCTACAAAAGTAGCATTATATGGTAGACAAGGCTTTCTCAATGCCTCCGAGATAAATCCCATTCTCAGAGATTTATAACTCAGTTGCTACCTAAAGAGAGATTCCTCCTGACCTAAAGCTTGGCAGGCCAAATCATTCGTGCTTCTTGTGTCTTTGCTGCTAAGCCTCGTGGTTTGGGCCGGCTAAGATCTGGGGAGAGCAGAGCTGCAGGCGTGTGCCCGAATGCAGCAGAGGTGGGAGATGTAGGAGAGCTGGGTTGTCATCCTTCTCCATCCCTGACGTATAGCTGTCACCCCGGGCAGTTTGTCTCCTCTGTGATTATCTCCAGCGTACAGAGCAGATATGACTTTGCATCTTTGCTCTTGGTAGAGCTGTGTGCAATGGTGGGTTTTGGTTTTTTCATCTGAGACAACTGGTTGCCTTCTGACTCGAGGTAGCTAAAGCTCATCTGCAGCCTGGTCTGGACACGGGGCAAATATTTTTGTTGAAGAGTTGAAATCAACGCTTGTTTGAAATTCAGTTCTCACTAAGGCTGTCGTCGAATTTACACCTATCTGGTCAAGGAATCTGACCCATTTTGGCAACTCCCCTTCTTAAATGGCCAGGTGCCTTCACTTTTATATGCAGATTTTATCAGGTTTGGGAATCCTTCTTTCTTTTTTTTTCCCCCTAAGCTGTAATACTTTCAAAGGGACTTGGTGTTCACTAAACTTTTGCCCATTATAGTGAATAGGAAGTGCTGTTTCCTGGGTCTTTAAATCAGCTAGTCCTCCGAGACCCTGAGTAGATGCAGGGAGAGGGCCACACACTGCCACCTTGCTCCCCTTCCTCATCTCTTTCTCCCTGCCTTTTACTCTTTTAATTTCTTAAAGGCTGTTTTTTACAACTCGTCATAAAAAAACCTGTGTGCATCTCCTTGTCTTTTGAATTCTGATATATAGATGCTTTACACTTGTTTTATATCTCAATACCGGGAATAGAATGATCCGTAGTAAAAGGAAAAGATGCAAAAGACTGCAAAAATAAAAAGAAGTCTTTGCTGCTGTTGAAATAGATGACTCCAGTATGAACAGCGTTACGCTAAAGCTAGGCATTAAAAAAACCCTGAAACCCTGCTCGCAGAGTTGTAAAATAAATGTGGCTTGAACTGTGGCATGTTTTTTTGACTCCATTAATACACTATTGTTGCTAACTGATTATATTCTGGTAGCAGCAAGACTCCCCAACCACCATGGGAGCCCATCGCTAAAGACCTCGGGTCTCACCATTTATCATGGGTGCGTCTGAAGCTTTCATTGTTGCCCTCCCAGTTCTGCTGTTTGACAACCCAAACTGCAGCCATAAAACAGGACGTAGTAGTTAAGCAGTGTCGAGTTAGACATGAGGGAACATTGCTTAATAAATCACGCTTTGTACAGTAACAAAACTCTGTAAACTTCAGGGCGAGCATTTAATGAGCAGCAGTATAGTTCCCCCGTGGTGGAAAAGAAGCGTAGGGCTGATCCGAGGCTATGCGCATCCCATCGCTCTCTGCTACTTTATTACTCATCATCTGCATTGTTAATTTTTACTGGTTCATTTTAGATTTTAAAGCTGAAGCTTTCTGGTGTGAATTTATCCAAGTCGTAATGTACACTCTCTGCACAGCCTAGGAATTTGAGGAAAACCCTTTTGTTAATCACTTCTCCAGGGAGATTTTCCATAATTTTCCCTTTGAGAGTTTTCCAGAGTTGCTGCTGTATTCTGCCCAAGATTTGTAGCAGGAGGTGGAAGTTTTCCTCGCCCTATTTCCGATCTCTCTGTTCTCTTCTTTTCCATTTCACCTCTCAAGTCTCATGGACGTTTCTTAGTCTGAGAAGACGGCAGCATAAAATGCAGCAAATGAAACTAATGGGTCTCAAACAAGCTGTTTTCCACTTATATGAGTGAGGCCAAACGAAGCAGTAAGATGTTGGAAGTGGAAGGCAGGGTTATCAATTGCCAGAGGGAAGAAGCAGTGCCAGGGAGGACAGAGTAACTGTGAATATGTCTTACAAGAGGAACAGCGATGTTGCAGGAGAACAGACATTATGGTGCTTCCTTGCTCATCAGGGCAGCTGCAGCTGTAAACTTTAACAACAAAATTTTCCTGTCACATCTATTGTTGTTTGCAAGCAGGAAAGTACATTTCATCTGTTGATTGGGTCAGAATAACACCGTAGGACAGTTACAGTAATGGAAATAATGGATTTTCCCAGATCTGATGAAATTTCATGGGGGACTACGTTGATCTCTTGCTCTATTTAGGGCTTGGTCCATGGCTTGTTCACTTCGTGCATGTCTTGCCACTGACTTTAGCAGGTTTCACGTCAGTTCCTTGGCTGGATTTGTGGTGTTAGGCAAAAATGTTTTGCCTGCTGGAGAGTGCAGCTTTCATCAGGTTCAAACTGAGCACCTCTTGGTATTTTCTCATGGAGGCAAATGGTTTTGCAGGGAATGTCTGCTGCTGAGACCTCGCATTGAGCTCAGCTGCTCATATAAGCAGGTTGTGTCTGCATCACATGCCTTCATCCTGTCCTCTTCCCTTCCCCATATCCCAATTAAATAGAGACTGTATCTTCAATGTATAATGTGTGAACACAATGCAGGGCTCAGAGGGGAATCTATGCAGACATCATGTTTTCCTTTTTTTAATTATTTCCTCCAGCAGTGTGAGCACCAGCACCTATTTTCCTGCTTCCTTTGGGTTTTCATACAACCACACACTCTCAAAGTGCAGCAAGTTTATTACTAGAGACAAGATTGATCCAAATGCTGCATCTCAGCCTCGATGCCATTCCCATCACAAAGTTCAATTGCTCTTTCAATTACAGGGCAAGGCCTTGATGAACATTCATTAGTGGGAAGTTCCCTGTAGTCATCTAGCTGTGCACAGTCAAACGCTGCTGCATTAAGCAGGAGGCAAAGATGCTGTAACAGATGCAAAGGCAAGGATGCTGCAGGGGAAGCTGCTGATCCTTTGGTCTCTTTTATTAGGAGATCATCTCATGCTGGTGCTGGAGCTTTAGGTCCTAGGGTGAAAATGGCAGAGGGGGGTGAAGTTGCTGGCCAGGCTGTGCCAGCCCAGATGGACTTGAATTGGAGTAATTAAATGGTGTCTTGACTCAGGACTCAGAGTTGTTTTCACAAGAACTCAAAGCCAGCGGGAATATGTCTATTTGCTGCAATGGGCTTTGAGTGCGACCCACATAAACCAAGACAGGAGAGTGTCTTCTAAAGGAGGCATAATAACCAAACTGGAAGAGATTTGCTTTAAGCAGCGATTTTCAGTGGGGTTTTGGAGTCAGTATTATGCCAGAGATCTTAGTGTATCTTTACCACTTGGGATTTTTATACTGCCTCTCCCTTGCTGGGTGATCAGCTCTTGTTTCATGTACAGTGAGGTGCCCTAGGAGAATTCATGGCACTTCTAGACAGAAGAGTGGCCATTGCACCCTTAAAAACAGTGACTCAAGGGCAGAACTACCAAAAAAGCTTCAGGGGGGCATTGGGGCGTAAAGGCCTATCACATTAGCTACCATCCTGTTAAAGCCCATATACACTCTCTTACCAGTAAGAGCAAGCACCCAACTGGCCTTCTGCTAACTTGCTTGTGCAACTCTACAAAAAAACCAAGGGGTCAATCAGGCCATCTTGTTGGGGAAAGTCGTGCATGTTTAACCTTACTGGCTCTTGGCTGCTTCACTGCACACCCTTAGAGTCCTCTTAATGGGGGTTTTCTCTGGAATCACATTGCACTGTAAATGCAACAGCCTTATGATTGCTGTCTGTGCAAACCTGAAGATGAAATGATGCCTGATTCTGATGCAGGGAAGCAGATTTATTTTTACGTGTTCCATCATTTGCTTCCCTTGGTTCATGATGAATGCTCGAATGCCTCTGAGCTCGGTATTTCCTTGTCTAAATTACATTATAAATTTGTGTTTATAGGTTTACAGATGCCCTCTCCAGAGTACATAGTTGATGTGGAGTCTATGGACATTTTCCCCGTTGGCTGGTGTGAAGCGAATGCTTATAACCTAACTCCACCACACAAAGCTGTTTGTAAGTACATGGACACCTCAAGCAGCATAGATATTACATCAGCAGATTTATCAGGGAGTTTGTCTTATGTCTATAATCCAATTCTTGAAACTACCAACCTAACTAGCAGACTAGTAACCAGGCTGTAAGTGTACAGTAATAAATAGTAATAAATCTAATTAGTGACCAGACTCCACAGCACTGGTATTATGCAATTTGGAGTTGTCTGTGTGATCAGTCCCTCTAAAAATGGAATTGTTTGTACTGGGAAAGGCTGTTACGTGGTTTGGGATTGCACAGTATGGCTTGTGGGTTTGCAGTGGGGTTGTCGGAGTGAAACCAGGTTTTGTTGAGCCAAGTTCACTCAGGCAGCTGAGTGAATTAGGGACATGGGATCTCAAATCAAACGGGAAAAAAACCCCATAAAATACAGGGTGGACATAAAGAGGCCATCCAGGTGCTCCATCTCCAAAACAGGATCTGCTCCATCTAAATTGAGAAATGTTTTCTGGCCTCCTGTGGTGGAGTTTCTACCCCTTCCCAGGGTATCTGTCCCATTATTTCACTGCACCAGCTCAGAGATTTCCCTAGTGTTTAATTTAAATCTCTCCTGGCACAATTAAGCCCGTAGTGTTTTGTCCTGCCACCAGTGCATATTAAGACCAATTTCTTTCCATTCCATTTTCATTTGAAGGCAGTTCATGAGCGCTCAGTTGCTTGGTGCTGTTTTCCTGTTCCTCACAGAAACTATCCAACCCTGATCTCAAGCCACCAGACGAAAAATTAACCTCACTGTTTATATTAATTAACATCTGAAAGGCAAATTTTAAAATGTGTCAACCCTTTTGAAGAGTTAAATATGCTTAAGTTAAAAATCAGGCAGCTGGGGCCTGATTTGGGAGAATACTGCTATGGCAACGTTATGCAGCCTTATCGCAATTTATAGCTAGGGATAAATTATGCTGGAGGTAATCATGCTTGTAAAATGTAATCTTATCCATATGTGTTTCTGTATGGAAAAATATTTGTGGTTTTATTTTAATTTTTTTTTTATACTGATCCCATAAAACACGATATTAGCATTCCAGAGGAAAGATTAAATGTATTATTACATCTTTAAAGTAGGTTTTAATGATGTAGTGACTTACTTAAAAAATACCAAGAAAAGATGGCGATAGTAATTAAGTACCGTTTCATTGTGTTAGAAGTCATTTTATAGTCAGTGCATTTATACAGCTTTTTATGCATTATGGGTATACTTTATAGGACAGAAGGGTACAAAACTAATTTTTTCTTCCTTGCTTCATTTTTGCAGTGCGAAGGAAGAGAAGAATTGCAGTTGTGCAACCAGAAAAGCAGTAAGTTTTTGTTATTTAAGGTGATATTGTCACAGGGACGCATCAGGTCTTCTGGGGGAGATAATACACAGCAGCTGAGTGACCTTTAAATCTAAAATGTTTGTGAACATATAAGAAAGTCTTTGCAATAGAAATATTTTACTAGCTGGGACTGTGTAGCCAGTGTCTGATGGCCAGTAAGGGATGCTTATGGAAGATGGACATGTACCAGGAGGGCATTTCCCTATCTAGTCCTTGCAGTTTCTAGAAACTAGAATTTAAGGGACCTAAGCATGAGTATTTGCAGCCTGAAGAGCTATAGGTCACAGACCAGAGTATGTTTTTGGAGGAGTGGTGGATCTGGCTCCTCCTTCTGCAATATGCAGGCCCTGGGCTATGATGAACTATGTGGAAGCGGGGTTGCATTTGAGATATCTCCATTCCTCGGTCCAGGCAGGTCCTGGTGTATCTCTCGGTCCAGCCTGAAGGCTGGTTCTGCCCCTTTGCCCCGTCTGACACTATTAAATACACTGAATTGCTGTTTAACAGGTTACCATCCACAGTGCCTGTTGAGAAAATACCTCATGACCTCTGCCCGGTTCCTCAGCCAGACACAACAGGTGAGGCTGCTCGGCACCAGCAGGATCCTTGTTTCAAGGACCCGTTGCCTGTATGGAGGGGGATGACCCCAAAAAGGGACTGAGTGTGTCATACGGGTGGGGAGACGGAACCACATCCTCGGGGGGTGTGAGGTGCTGTGGACCCACTGACAGCGCGAGGAGTCTCTGATGTACAGCCTGTGAGGGTCTGGTCCTCCATGTGTGAACGTCGTGTCTTGCTGGGGTTATTGGAGTTCCCCTGCAGCTTGCCCATTTCAGCTAATGATGTTAGGGCCAGGCTAGTGAAGCCTAGTGGAGATGGATGCGACTTTTTAATTGGCATCAATGAGATATCGCTTACACAAGGACTTAATGCGTCCCTGTGTTAGCGTCATGACTGTGTGGCATGACTGCTACTTCTGCTAAAGGCAAATTTTCATAGAATCAGAGAATCGTTTAGGTTGGAAAAAGACCCTTAAGATCATCGAGTCCCACCATTAATCCAACAATGCCAAGTCCACCATTAAACCATGTCCCTGAGCACCACATCTACACATCTTTTAAATACCTCCAGGGATGGTGACTCAACCACTTCCCTGGGCAGCCTGTTCCAATGCTTGACAACCCTTTCAGTGAAGAAATTTTTCCTAGTATCCAATCTAAACCTCTCCTGCTGCAACTTGAGGCCATTTCCTCTTGTCCTGTCGCTTGTTACTTGGGAAAAGAGACCAACAGCCACCTCGCCACAGCCTCCTTTCAGGTAGTTGTAGAGAGGGATAAGGTCTCCCCTTTTCTCCCCTTTAGCAATGGCAGGACGCTCTGAGAGTGCAACATTCATCTAGTTAATTGCATAGGCTCAGCAGGAGGGGAAGGATTTAACTCACTTTATTTCAGCAGGCAGCAGGGCACGTGTTGGCATCTGAGCCAACATCTCAGGGCCCTGTTACAATCAAATGGGGAGAAACGGGCTCTTTTTGGGTATAATAACCAAAAAGTGGATAACCACTTGGATAGCACTTGAACCACATCTAGAAGTACCCACTTCTCTCCATGGGCTATAAAGGAGCCCAGAGTAGTTAGCCCACATGAAGAAAACTACTCCGTAGACCCACGTTGGGCCAGGGGAATGGCACCTCAGTACTTCCTGGGTTGGACAGTAGATGAACAGGGGTTTGTGGAGCCCTCCACCTGAATTTTCTCCCTGAGCCGATTCCCTATCCGTGAGAGGCAGCTAATACATTCCCTGTCTGGGAAGTTGCAACCGAGTCACTCAATCCATCTGCAATGCGAGTTATGAAAGAGCCTCAGGTCACGTTATTAATGAAATCCTTTCCCGATTCTCCTTTTGGTGGGGTGTGCAGCCAAATCAGTTGCTATTAAAAGCAATTGCTTTTCTCGTGTCGGGTGAGTTCGAGTAGCAGAGGCTTCTCCACCTCCTATCCCAGGGAAGACTTCTTTGTGCCTCATTTACTCTTCTCCCCTCCAGGAGGAAGAAGAAGGGCCTTTGGTTTATTGTACAAAAGTGCTACACACACATCAATGCTGCTTTCTCCTTGCAGGCACCATCAATGGGAGATACTGCTGCCCCCAGCTCTACATCAACCACCGCTGCTTCTCAGGTCCATATTTAAACAAAGGCAGAATAGCAGAGCTACCTCAGTCTGTCGGGCCTGGCAAGTGTGTGCTGGTCCTCAAAGAGGTATGGCTCAGCTATCTTTTGGGGGGATTTCAGGGGAAAGCAATGGGTCATGGGTTGCCAGGCCCAGAATTTGAAAAGAAGGCACCTAAAATTGTCCTGAAGCTCTGTAGTGGTTTCCATAAGTCAAAACTGCAAGCTGGGAAGAGAGGGTAGGTATATGCATTGCAGGTTTTGATGGGAGAGGTGACATTTTTGAAACACGGGGAGTTCTGTTGGTTGGGAGCAAGTTTCATCTAACTGTGTGCAAGAGAATTCATGTTCTGACCGGAGCCGTCCCCAGAGAGGACCTCTGTTGTTGTTGCTATCAGCCTGTTTCCCAGCATCCATGATGCTGTTGGGCCAGCAGCTTCTGTGTGGGTGACACCTTTGTATGTGTGACCATGGTCCGATGGGGCCCAAGACATCAGGATTCAAAGTAAACAGGACAGAAGGCCAGCAGGGGTGTGTGCAACGTGCTGAGTGGAAGCTGTGGTGTACCCAGCTCTTGCTGACTGTGGATGGGTTAATCCCATGCAGCAGGGATGGCAGAGCACCACCATCTGTTCACTTAGTCCTGACCGAATCAGTGCTTGCTTTGGGCCAAATCCAGAGCGTTGAGCTCTTGCTGTTGACCTCAGAGAAAAGCTAGCTTGCCTGAAAACAATGCATAAATATTTTCCACACATTACAGTCCATATACAGATGAGAATCAAGATGACTACCGGTGGGAGAGGACAGCAAGATGGTGCTGTTGGATAAGTAGGATGCCATTGGTGCCTTGGGCATCATTTCAGTTTGACCTGGGTCTTATAGAAATCTAGATCTTCCAGCTTTCTGATCTGTACCTATTTGAACCCGACTTAATGTGGATGCAGGCGCATATCTGAGCTTCTTCTGCCCTTGGTGGAAAAGCATGGGAACTTCTAGGTCTCCGTTTACCTGATGTATTTGCAAGACCCTCAGTGCCCAGCTCAGGATGTTTGCAGTTGTCTGAACTGAGGTGAATCCCAGCCCTTAACAGGAACACCTGAGAGGTGAGATTCCTCCCAGATCACCCACCACTTTTGAAAACACCTCTGTACTGTACTGTAGAGTGACTCCTGTGTCCTCATTCACTTCCTCATCACCTATGTGCACTGCTTTATACACAACAGCACTGCTGGTTGTCTCACATGGTTGAAAGCTGGGCCATGAAGAGAGCCCAGTAAACCAGCTGCCTGTGCAGGTGGGACACTCGGGTGTCAAAGAAGCAAGTCAAAAATAGCCCTCAGCAGAAAGGAAGATAAAGTGGTTGCAGAGCAGAAGTTGACAGCTGCCAAATTTGAAAGCAAGTCCATAGCGGCTTGCTGATGGGGAGCATTAGCAATCTGCTGCTACTTGAAAAACAGGCAATGAAAAAGCAACGTGGGGGAAACATGAGGCATGCACAGTCAATACTTATGCTAATGTTTCTTCCTCCTTTCCTCTTGGAATTTGGATTTTGAAAACATAAGCAGTGCAAAGCTTCTGCTGGGTCCTCCCCTAGTATCTTAGGGCTTTGCTGCATAGACTAACGCCAGCTTCTCCAAATTCCTCAAGAATGCAACCAATTATCAGTGGTGGAAACCAACCTGAGTTTCCTATAGAAAGGCTGTTTCCTCTTGCTCTGCCTCCTTACAGAATTGCTTGCTGAAGGAGCAAATAGCAGTGTCAGTGAGACATGGGCATCTCGCTTTTGGAGACATGAATGACTTCCCAAGGAGCAGGACAATGGCAATGGCCCAGTGTTGGTCAGTGTTATTCTGCAGATAAATTCAAGCTCATTCAGGCCACAGGGACCAGGTCCAAATTCTGGAAAGGGTGAAGAGAAGACATTCAGAGTGTTGCTGTAGGGGAGATACACCTGGTTCCTGTCAGCTGCTGCTGAGATGAGAGAGGTGTCAGCAGCTCAGAGAACCATGGGCAGGGGAGAGGATAGGGGTACCCAGCATGTGGAGGAGGCAAGAAGTGGCAAAGAAGACATCCCTGCATTGAGACAAAGATCTGTAGCAGCTGCCAGAGCACCCAAAAGGACTGCAGAGCTGAGTGGTGAGAACAGTGCAGGAGATATCTCCTCCAGCCCAAGACCACAGCCACAAGGCTTTACACAGCTGAAGAGCTCACAAGGGTCCCCATCCCTCCGAACCCAGTCTTGGTGCTGAGCTTGATGCCTTTGTCTCGCTTTACACCCACTGATGATGTGGCCCCGAGAATGCAAATGCATTATAATTATCTCTCTCTCACTATATAGGAAAATTTCAGGCCATTGTAAATTATGCATTAGCATAACTTGTCTGGAATAGATAAATTATACATGGGCTTTACTTTGGCAACACACAGGGGAGGGTGGGAAAGACAACTCAAAACAACAGCTATGAAGGAAAAATGGAGTCAGTAGCAGTCTGGCAAGAGCTTTTTAAATCACCCTGCTCTCCAGCCATAACTCACTGCCTTCAGAGATGCTCTAGTTAAAAATCTGTGCTGCTTGCCAACCAGTACACAGTGGGCAGCAGTCTCCGTGACGGAGATGCTGCTGTGTTTGGCACTGATGGAAACACCAGACTACAAACAGCTGAACAACCAACTCCTACCCCATTTGCTGGCCTGGATTACCTCTAAAGCAAGAAGAGAGCAGGTGTCCTCTCCCCAGCACCAGGTGATGGGAGACCTTGGTCCTGGCTGGGTGCCGAGGGAGTAGCTCCCCATCCTCTACCTTCCTCCACACTTAACCGTGAGGGATGTAACAAAAAATGCAGCACAACTGTAGTTCATGGTGCTCCTCAGCCCCCTTTTCCCCCAAGGTCTTGTCCTTCCTTACCTCCATCGCTGATGCAGTGAAGCAGCACCTGGGATCCAGCTCCAAACAATCTGGTGCTACCAGCCTGCATGCTAGTAGTGAGACAGCTGTGGGTCAGTACTGCCTGCCTTTGGATTAAACAAGGTTAGGAGATACCCTTGAAGTGTGGAGTAGGAACATCTCCTTCCATTTGAGTAGTCTGGGCTGTCTCACCTGAGGTGTCAGGAGAGAAGCGGCACTGATAGGTTTGCTCTTGTGCAGCACCTCTTTTCCAGCAGAGCAGGCATTTCTGCTGAGTTCTGCGTTGTTACTGCATCCCCCTGATTTCTGCCCGGTTGCTTTGTCCTAGTGTTGGATTCAGAGGTTCTGAGCTCTGCAGGGAGGAAACTGCTAAGGTGCCTTCCAGAATGGCTGCCCTTGAGCAAAATCGCCCAGAAAAATCTTGAGAGCAATTGCAGCTTAGTTGGTAGTATGATCAAAAATAGTGATTTCATTCTGTGTGTGTTTGTGTGCATGTATCCTTGCATCCATGCAAAGCCCTAGGTGAGTGACAAGTGACTCTTGTGCTATCTAGTGCCAAACTCATTTTTAAAGCCTGGCTGTTCATTATTCCTGGTGCCAGCACAAGTCTTTGCTGAGACCAGTGGTTTACTGTGGCTTCTTTCACCCCAAGAGGCAAGTGAGCTGGTAATGCCTGTTGTTTAACATCAGCTGCAAAGCTTATCTCATTCCTGAGAATCTTGTTTGGAAAAGAAGTTGAAACGTAGAGCCGAATACAGTGGAGTCATCAACTATTGCCATCCAACAACTGTATCTGGGCTGAAAAATATGACTGCGTAGTAGCTAAGATATGTAATAAATGCTAACTTTAAGTTGAATTAAAATAAACACATTGTCAGCTTTAGGCTTAGTTCTTGGGTCAGAATATCTAAAAAATACTTCTGAACAGTTCTTCCATCTATGCCAACAACTTACCACGGCAATGTTGTAAAACAAAATGAGATGTCTTCTTAAGGCTTCAGATGATCTATAACCCACCATATCTTAGGGAAGTATGCTGTAAAGATTAATTAGCCTCATTGCTTACTGCTCTTACTATTTTTAAGACTCTTTTCTCTTTCTCTGTTTAAAAAGAGAATGGACTTAAAGGTAATGTGGCTGTCCAACTGATGCAAACAGGAGAAATCAGCCAGCATTTATGAAGGAAGGCTATTGTACGCTGTAACTTGCATTTTTTGAAGCACAGCATGACTTCTTAGGAGAAATTTGCATAATTAAATCATGGTGCTCAGAAGATTAAGTAGCTTGTACTGAGCCTTAGGTGTATGATTGAGCCAGGCTGATAGCGTTATCATTAGTGATCAGATATGGGGTTGGAATGGCGGAAACCTTCTATAGTCTGGAAAGATAGAAACTGCATTTCTGCAAGAGGGTTCACTAACGTCCTCTTCAAGACTGCTGTGTGAACTTCAGCTCATCTATAATGGTTCCTCCAACTTAGGGTCTGACCATCTGTATTTTTGAAATGTCATGGACTGTCATAAGCATGTCTACACTTAAGTGCTACAACCTTGACTATGACAGAAGTGCACTTTTAGGTGCGTGGTCCTCTAATGAAAGAATCCCAAAGAACTCTTCTTTCCCTTCTCTCTCTGTCCCACAGACACATCATTATTCCAAGGAAAATAAAATAACTTTTTATTGTCCTGCCTGAGGCTAGCCTGGGAGTTAGGGTCTCTCCTGTTAGGTAGGAGATGTGGGCTCACATCTCAGATAGAGGAGGGAAGTTTAGTTTTCCTCACAAGGATGCTGATCTTGAACAGCAGAAGAGGTGTAATGGTATTTTGAACTGTACCTCGTCACTGATACCTCCTGAGAAAGCTTCATCCAGGGATGGGACCATTAATGAAGAGGGGTGGAGAGATGGGTCATGTGTGAATACTAAGAAGCTATGATGGGAGGAAAGGTGCTGAACTGCCCAGTGGCATCAGGCATGCCTAGACATGCTCAGAAAAGGGCCCTTGTGCACTTGAAAATCTATGACATGGAAAACTTTATAGCTAAGATGTCAGGTGCTTGTAAGGTTGGGTAGAGTCCTGTCATGGTGCTGTGTACTCGTGCTCACTGATGTGACTCCAACGTACTTGACTCTGAAGATGCAAAGTTCAGCAGTATCAAAATAAAACCTCATAGATACATAGCAGCAAAGGCTGGTGTTGTCCAATCCACCCCTCTGCTCCGAGGCACCACTGGCTGCATCCAAACCATTCCTGATGGAGAGGGCTGAAAAGAAACTACCAAAATCCCAGACTGGTCACACTCCAGCCAAAGGGAATTTAGTGAATCAGAACAAAACTTGACCAGTTTGTTATGGGTGAAGTGACTTTCCATCTCCAGAGGAAGTTGGAAACTGGAAAGTTGGAAACTGGTCTAGGTTTCTTCACTGGTTTTACTTTAATCACAGTTAATTTTTCCACAAGAAACAAAGTGTTCTTTTTTTCTCCCTAGTGTTTAGTAGTGTGTAATATGAAGTGATAATGTTGTTAGAAGATAACACTGTTAATGGGGTGGTGGACTGCTGCTGTAGGGTATAATGCCAAACTCAGCGACTTCTTTGAGATACAAGAAGAGTAAAAGCCAAAGCTTTTTAAAAAAACTTTTTTTATTCCCTTAAAGGGAAATGATTGCTCTTACAAAACACTCTTTTTCAAACTGAATTTAGAAGTTTACAGAGTCCTGCTGATGACAAGCCAGCTTTGAGAAAAGTCCTGGTATTGTGGGTGTCTTTGCAGGGCTGGAGTTGATTAGGTGTCTGGGATACTGCCCAGGGCGGGCCACACGGTTATTTGCAGGGTCGGGTTTTCTTTTCTTGCTCATTTCCTAACTGTTCTGACAACTCGTACAAACACCGTCATCCTGATAAGGGAGCAGGGCAGCACTGTTTGTAGGAATCGGTCAGCAAGAGACGCTTGCTTTCTGCTCCCGGCTTCCCCACTGGCAAGCAGGGTGGGTGTAGAAGTGTGCTGAAGGAGAGTTTTCCCAGCAAGCCCCTGCGTAGGCATTAAATAACTCCCTGGATGTGCTGATCAGGAGGGGAGCACATCCGATGAGTTGTGAATGAGTGTGGGAGCTACCCAGGCACTTGATGATTTTTGAAAACCCACCTTTGGCTTCCCTGCATCGTATCTCAGTGTCTTTGTGTCAGAGACCAGTGCCCCATCAGTTCGTACGGTGAGTAGCAGGCAAGAAAAGATGTGGATGAGCAACTGGATGGACTCACTCAGAAGCTTTCTTTTGTTCTCTTGGGAATCAGTGTGGCTTAGTAACTAGTATAGCAGGTTGTGTGATGAGATGGGAACCAGCTGGAGAGCTGTTGGTAGATCTATGTTGTAGTTTCCCCTTGTGTGAGATAGGGACTGTGCTCCTGCCCTTCCTCATAGAGTGCTTTGAGATGTACAGGTGATCAGAGCTGCCTAAGACGACGGTGCTATTATTAGGCATTGCTTTAGGTGTCTCTAATTGCACTTCTTTGAAGAGCGGCTTGAGTAATGTTTCCAAGGGCCCAACGATAAATCACATTTGCTTCTAGTAAATAACCTAGGCAGGCAACACAAACCACTGCCATTTTGCATGGTACTATGCAGCATTAAGTGAAGCCCTTGCCTGAAAATAATTCATCCTATGAGGTTTTCAAAATACTAGAAAATCCTCAGGTTGCTGGATTAAAAAAAAACAGGAAAAAAAACCCCCAAAACATAAACACATTGCTCTTTGCAATATGACCTAGTCAGTTTTTCATTTCTGATGAACCACATTCATGGGTGTGGGGGAAACTTAAAGCTGATCGTACTGAAATTATTTGCAGGCCCCCAAAGAATTAAGAACAGGCATTAGGTAAAGAGCTAAATTATATCAAAACCAATCCAGGCTCACTATGGGGTCATTCATGTACGTACAATGCAGAGTGTTCAAACACACGGTCTGGTGCTGTTAAGAGATTCGTTTTTCTTGTATTTATCTCCTTAGGCCAAGTGTAGACTATTAAAGCTCGGATTTCCTGAGCCAATAGTAGGAATCATTTTTATTCTCAGAGACTTTGGATTAAATGGATTGGCACATGTGTTTTGTTGTACAGAGTGGACACATACTGGGTTTCAAGCACACCTCCTGCAAACTCTTTTTGTGTAGACTTCATTAATATTCTGCTAATACAGTCAAGGCATGCAGCACTCAGACGCTTAAGCATATTGCTGACCTCAAGTATGTGAATTTGCCCTTTAGTGTTCAGTGTGTAATGGAACACATGACTTTGTACCTGGTTGAGCCATCACAAGTATTTCCATTTTTTATTAAATTGAGCCAGTATGAATGCAGGGAATGGAATCTGCTTTGGGTGAGAGGGTCTGTCTCAAAGAAAAATACTGATTAAGAGGAGATCTTTGGGGTTAGCTAGCAACATTTAATGCAGTCACCATATCAGATTGATGTGTCATCTACAGTATGTTTGGCACATTGATCCAACCTGGGACCTCTTCTCATTGCATCTAGCACTTACCCTGTGCAGCCTTGAACCTCACCTGTAAGCTGCTCCTGCCTATGCAGCACCTGGGATCATATTCAGTGTGGTCAAGGACTACTGTTAAACCCATCAGTGTTGTCGGTTTTGTCTCTCAATAGGTTCTCAGCATGGTGATCAATGCAGCTTACAAGCCAGGGAGTGTTTTACGAGAACTGCAGCTAGTGGAAGACCCTCAGTGGAATTTCCAAGAGGAAACACTTAAAGCAAAGTAAGTCTTCAGCGTGTCCCCTTTTATTTGTGAGGCTTCAAAAATGGGACTGACTGGGGGAAAAAAGAAAAAAGAGAACAAAAGGTTTTTTTCTATTGTGAGAGTTTTGCTTTTCTAATTATCGTTTTGCTTCATTGAATTATTTGACTCATTCTATAGCAACTTAAGAAATGAAATATTCTCCTGAACAGTTCATTTCTATTGTCTTTCTCTAAGCAGCCATCCAGATTTTGATGAAAAATGCTATGTTTTTTCAGTGAAGTCCTGAGTTGTATGATAAGCTGTTCCTATAAGCTTGGCTATTATTGAATTAACTCAATTCCTGGCTTTCTAAATGTGGGAGTATGACCGCTTTTAATATAGAGCCTGTCACTCTAATGCAGAAAAACCTGGCAAGAACGAGTGGCACCAAAAAAAAGTGCAAACAGGGACACAGTTTTAAGCAGGAGAGTTATTAGGACAAAATACT
This sequence comes from Fregata magnificens, assembly GCA_013389945.1. Classification (NCBI taxonomy): domain Eukaryota; kingdom Metazoa; phylum Chordata; class Aves; order Suliformes; family Fregatidae; genus Fregata; species Fregata magnificens. Next base: position 205,059 of record WAAD01014772.1, read on the forward strand.
AACAGACCTGCAATTAAGATCAAGATTAGAGGCCTTTCTAGAATATATGCTTCAGTTCTCATCTAAACAACACTTAAGAAAACTGTGTATCTAGCAAACACTCCATTTCCCTTTCCAGTGTTGAAATTTACTCATTTGTTTCTCCTTTATGTAATGGGCACTACACTTAGGATGTATTTCAACAGCTATTGTCTCTCTGAAAGAGGTGAGTCTCACCTAAGCTCTCTCCAGGGCCCCTCCAAAGAGCAATTCTTCCCGCTTCAAGGCAGATGTCAACAAATAGTTCTTTGAACACAGCTCTCTCCATTGACTAACTTGGTCACCTTGGCTTTTTGAGTACTGAAGTTAAATGCAGTGAATCTCACCCTTTGTACCAAACTCCGTTACTCCTTTTCAAATAAAAGCAATTTTCTCTTGGTTATTTGAAATGATTGGCTGTCAAATATGGCACTATTGATTGCTATTGTATTTGATCTTTGGCCATGCAGATATTGCAGAAGGCTCATGTGTGCTCTGGTTGAGGGAGAGAATTGAAAACCTTTTATTCTGCATACTCGGAAACTGCTTTTCTAAAGGAGGATTGCAATGAGAAATGAAAAGCTACTAGAAAATCCTGGTTTTAATTTGCTGCTTTCATCCATGTGGAAAGTCATGTTTTTGTGTTTGTCAATTGAAATTCTGTGGATGGAAATATAAAAGTCATCTTTGCGCCTGCAGATTTTCATTAAAAACAAGTCATTGTCCATGATCTGGTTTTCATTGATTCCAGGCTCCCACACCTTGTACTAGCAAATACCAGATAATGCACTCCTACAGGTAATTAGCAGTTGTGAAATCAAGTTGTAATGCCCCATCTTAATGTCCTACCCTGCAAAGACTTGAGCTTCCAGGCAGTTTTCCTATTAGCGGTATCCAAAACAGGACTTTGTTGGGATTTCTCATTCTATGTATCTTATACTATGCAAGTATCTAGTTCTTGAGGCTGCTGCAATCCTTATTCCTAATGGGAGACAGCCTGGAAAATGTTTAAATGACTGCCAGTTGCAGGGATGCCTTGTCCGTGATAATCAGCTGTGTCTACAGCCCAATCCACTGAGACCGCAGGCAGCTTGCTGACTCCAGGTGTGCTTACACCAGGAAGACCAACTCAGTTGTGAGTGCATGGGCCGCTAGAGACTGTCACTCATCCGTATCACATCAACCACTTATCCTCCCTCACTGTTGCCTGATGTGCTAATCATACTGCAATGAGCACTTCCATCTCCGTTACCTTCCCCCATGACGCTTCTACCCATTCGCTCCTGTGTCTGTTTCCTCCCCCCATCTTTTTAGCAGGGCAGCCAGCCTGCTGGGGTAGATGGTATAGCCCCATAGTCTGTCAGATAAAAGTATACCAATGCTTTCCAGCAAGGAGGTTTTGTATTTTATGTTGGTCAGCCAGTCACAGGCTGTGTACGTGTTCCTGTATGACAGCTACCCCAGGAAGCAGCAATCTCAGCTCTTCAGCGACTCAAGCAGCATCTTTCAGCTTTATCAAGCCACAGAATGAATCATTACAGGCTCACAGCTGGGACAGCATGTCTTGGAGTGACTTCTAAGCATAGATATGTATTCTCATTCAGTGTGGCATTGTCCTCTGGGTCCTGAGGAGACAGAGCTCATGGGACTGAAGAGCACCTTGTTCCGGTAGCTATCTGGCTTCTGAGGATGGAGCTCTGTTCACAGAGCGGTGCTGGCTGGTCGTACCAGCTTGCTCGTGGGTAGTTTGAGTACTTCTAAGGGTGGGTGACAAAGGGTTGACATGCCCAAAGACTGCTTGGCTACCCTAGGACTTCTTTCTTTTTTTCTTCCTGAATTTGCTTAAGCTGCTTCATCAAGAAGCATACCAGGTTTTTAATTGCATTTGGTTGTGCAGAAGCAGAAAAGCAAACATGCTCATGAAATCAGATACCCTGGGATGTGCAAATGGCACATGACACCTTACATCAGGTATGACAGTCAGTTGTGCTCCAGAATCTTAAACAGAGACCCGTAACAAGCAAATGCCTGTCTACACCATCTTCCAGCTACACTGGCTCCCAATGGTGTCTTGCTGCTAATGATGACAGTTCTACAGCCAGCTGGAGCGTCTGTGCTGTAATGTGACATGTTGTGTCACTGCCTTCCTTCTGATGTAAACTGACAACTCCTTGGATCTTGACAACGTTGTTGTTTGTTTGCGGCGGCGGCTGCAGTAGGGTTGAGCAAAGGGGAGGGAGGAGAACGGTGAAGAGAAGGCTGTTTTTCCCACTGGCCCAAATGCCAAATCATGCACTGCCAGGAATGCATTATCTCAGTCATAGGGCAACCTGCATTTAGTTTACTCTGCTGTCACGAGTGACCAGCGCAGAATCAATTACACTGGCCTTGCAAAGAAGATAAACAATTTAGATTGTCCAAAGAGATGTGGCTGCAATGCGTGATGGCAGTCGCTTCCCACCAGCGCTGCTGGCTCTCTCTGAAAATAGTCAAACCTGATTTATCGGTGATGATGAGTTAGAAATGTCAGGCCTGATCCTCTGAGTTCCCATGAGGGCCAGCCGAAGCTGTGGGCATTCAACCCTTATAGTTTCGATGCTTTAAGTTCAGTGCCTAAATCTAGATTTGGCTTCCCAATTTTACATAAAATGCTTGAGGGGCTTTATTCTTTTTAAGGGCTTTCATTCCTAAGGGCTGGAAGTGGGGCTGTTCGGACTTACCATTTTTGCAGGACTTTGGACATAAGCAGTACCAGTGTATGCAGAGAGTTATCTCCTGGGTCTTTTATGAAGCCCAGTTAATCAAAATAAGAAAGATGAGTATTCCTGGACTCCTTCATTAAACGAAATTTTGAGAACTGCCCAAATCCAGCAGCTGAACTCTAGGAATATTTACCCCCCATCGCAGACACTTTTTTATGATGCTTATTTATGAAACTGCATTTCAGAGAAAGTCTTTTCACTGGGATGCTTTAGAATACTGCCTTTCACTTGTGATAGATGATGCTGAGGTGTTCAAAGTCTTCATTGCCTCAGCCTTTGCTAGCAAGGGTTGCTCTCAGGCCTCCCAGGTCCCTGTTACTGTTTGAGGGAATGAAGTGTTACCCACAGTGGATGGAAAAGAAGCTAGAGACACTATAAGCAAACTGGATGTGCAGAAGTGCATGGAACCAGATGGGATGCAGCCAGCCCTGCTTGAGGGAACTGGCTAATGTCATTGTGAGGCCACTCTATGTCATGTTTGAAAGTTGATGATGATCAGGGAAGCTTCCTGATGTCTGGAAAAAGGCAAACGTCACACCCCTCCTCAAGAAGGGCAAGAAGGAGAATCCAAGTAACTACAGGCTGTCAGCCTGACGTTCCTGGGAAGGTTATTAGGCAAATCCTTCTGGAAGCCGTTTCCAAGAACATGCAGGACCAATAGGTGACTGGCAAGAACGAGCATGGATTTATGAAGGGCGAGTTGTGCCTGATATGATGAGATAACTGGTTTGATGGTTGAGGGAAAAGCAGTGGAAGTTATTTACGTTGACTTTAGCAAGGCATTCAACACAAGTCTCCCATAGCGTCCTTATAGCCGAGATGGCTCTATCCAGGCCATGTGGACTGGATGTATGGGTGATGAGTGGAAAGCTGGCTGGACAACTGGCTGGAAAGAAAACCCCAAAGGGTTGCGATCAATGATATGAAGTCCAAGTGGCAGCCAGTTATTAATGGTGCTCCTCAAAGGTCAGTACAAAGCTACAGCTCATATGATCTGCTTTGCCTTCCACATCAGCTCTGCCACATACTTCTTGAGGCACTGCAAGGGTGAATTAGTGTGATCAGGTGGCCTTCTGTGCCAGATACTGGAGATAGAAGTCATTAGCAGCAGTGGAATGACTTAAACTCTTTCTTTCCATAACCAGGAGGAGAATTAACAAAATATGTCCTTACAGCCCGAAAAATTCCAGGGCCCTTTCTGAATCCTGTCTTGAAGAGTACAAAATATCACTGGATGATTAAACAGCTTTGGAGGAAAATAACTACTAGATTTTTATTGATTTTACCTAGACTAGGATTATTTGCAAAATCCTTGGTATTCAGGATACACTGAACAGCTTCAAGGGTATCAGGTTTTGATGAAAACTTTAGGGTTTTCTGTCATTGGCGGTTGGAATGGCCCATACAGGCAGAGTCTGATTCAAACACGATGAAGTGGATGTTTGTTAGACAATTTCTGCTGCTGTACTGGTGAGTTGCTTCTGGTAGATCCAATGCAGACAGACTTTGGTTGTGTGCTGTGAGTAGGTGGTGTTTCCTGGAGATTTCTCATGTTTGGCAGACTTAAAGCTAGTAAGACAAATTGGAAATTTCTTGCAAAAGGAGTTTTTGGTCCCTCAAAAGGAAATTGAGGCTTTTAGCCACTGAGTTGTTCAAAATAGTCTTGAGGATTGTTGGAATGGTGGGCTATATCCCTATGATGAGACTTGTGAAAATGAGGGTAGTGTCAATGCTCTTGCTGTTGGAAGTGTCTTCAGCACAAGGCTTTTCACATCATCACACAATGGTCCCCAGCTGGAGCTCCTAGAAGACATTTTGTTCTCGTGAACCTCTGATCTGTTTTATCACCAAAGGAAGCTTCAATAGAAGAATGATATTGCCAGCAAAGTGCTATTAGCTTACTATTGTTACTCATGGATCAGCAAAGATCCTGAGTATATTTTTCGTGGAAATAGTTTCAGCCATAAGGGTTCCTCCAGTTTTTGGGATCTGAGGCAGAAAAGAGGGGAGAGGAAAGGAAGATTTCTTTGGCTTTAGCTGAAAAATCTTTTTAAAAGAACAGTGATTTCTAAGAAAACTGAAAATGGTATGCTTGACACGACTGTTTTCCAAGTCTCCAGTGCTGCCATGCTGTGCATGCAGGTTACTTGTTGCTTAAAAGTGGTTGGGAAGATAGGAGTCCTGGTATGAAAACATCAATAGGAATATCAGTAGCAGGTAATTTTTTGAGTGATGCTAATGGAAAAGGGTTTTCTGATTATATCCAAAGGAGCTCTTTCCACATGGCTGTCCTAGAACAGCTCAGGTTACATTTGGTGGTGTTTGTGTTAAAAATCTTTAGTGTTTGAGAAATATGGAAAATATTAGTAGAATCTGGTTTATAGTTGAAAGAGGTGCTGCCAAGGCCAGAATAGTATAAAAAATATTATTGCGGCCAGTACTAACACTTTGGGTTATTGAGACTGATTGCTGCAGTCATGTTGATCTGCATTTTGCCATCCGTTCTGTTAATTACTGTGTGTATTGCATTCAGACCAGACTGTGAAATCAGTCAGTTGTACATTTTCCTGGTTTCATCTTTTTCTTTCACCAGGCACTTTAGTACAATGGGTTCTTTCTGGGCAGCCAAACACAATAGGAAGCACACAGTTAGAAGAAGTCAGCCATCCTTGAATAATACCCATCAGGCAGCTTTCTTAGCTTATAAGAAAGAAGATCAAGAGGCAATTTCATTACAGTGCTTTTGCAGGGAAACAAAACCAGATGCAGTCTTTTCATCCTAGCAGTGAAAGTCAGAACAAGGACAAATAAATGTAAGTTAAATCCAGACACATCCAGACATAAAATGAGGTATAGCCTCATGAGGTATAGGTACAGGTGCTCCTGCTGCCAGTATTCTTGCAGTGTGGAGACCCTTGAGGGGAGGCTGGTGCTGTTCTGGAAGTGATGCTTTGGTCCAACCAAAGTTGTTGGGGTTCAGGTGAAGGTAACACAACAAAATTCTGCAGCCTGTCACAGGAGTCAGACTTACTGGCCAAATGATCTTGGCTGTCATTAAACTTAATGGCTCCTGGAGAAGTAATAAGGGCAGGAGTCTTTTCAAACACACTGAAAAGAAATAGAAAACATTTATAAGTAGATCCATTTAAATGCCTTTGGAATTTGTTCTTTTGACATTAGGTATTGCCAAACCCCCTTTAGTTAGCCTGCCTGTGCAGCTATTTCATAGGAAAGCTGGGATGACAGTGCTCTGTATCTGGAAGGAACACTTCTTCTGTTTTACATCATCTGTTCTGGTCTGTCGGGGTGCATGAAGAGTTGGCTAATTAAGTCGTTCATTCGTTCGTTCATTCATTCATTCATTCAGAAGGATGGATGAATGAATGCAGGATTGTCTCCATGACCTGGGGTCCTTGGTCAGGCACCAAATGGGGTATCAGAGCCTGGTGCCTTGCAGAAACGCTCATTTAGAGTTTTGTGTTGAGGTGATAGTTTGGATCAAGTCTTTTGTGACATGAGGATGGTTGAACTGGGCTGTTCTGAGACCCAAGTTTCATTTGGGTACCCTGCTATAACACTTCATGCACCACAGTTTAAACCCTTTTGCCATACCCCAGTGTTTCCAGAAAGAGCTTTTGGGACAGATTGCAGCAAAAGGTGGTTTCTCAGTTGCTTTGTGCAACTCAGTAAAACCTTCAGAGAGGGAATAGGGTTCGGGTGCATGCTGCGTATTTTAACTGTCCGGCCACATTGCCTTTGTTTCACCTTCTCCTCCTCTTCCTCTTCCATATCTGACTATCAGCAGCTGATTCCCTGCTAGGGAACTGTGGGTCTTAATGCACTCACAAATGCTTTGTCTCATTTTTCCTGAGGACTGTGACTTTGTCTTTCATTGCCTCCTATCCAGTAATCTTTCTTTCACTGTCTCTCTTTTTCTTTCGTGTGTGTTACTTTTCTCTCCTCTAAGCACATTTATAATGCCTTAGCACCAGGCGCTTGCATGATTGTCTCGTGTTGCATTCCTCAGGACGCATAAGAGATGTTTTAAAAACCTTATCTCACTGTTTACAATAGCGTGGTGCTGCTGTTTTAATAAATTATTGGGATAATTGGTTTTTCAGAGTTCACATCTACAATGTATTACAGCAGGGATGTAACTGTATCTTTCTTAGCTATTTATCGCTCAGAAACACTTCATATAAAACACCGAAATGAATGTTTTAGTAGTACACGGACAACAAATTTAAGACAAACCTTCCACTGCATCTGCTCTAAGCATTCCCTGTAGGAATCACTGTTTTTAGGGCCTGTTCCTGCAGCCCCGTTAAACGACTCAAGAGACTTCTGATTAGTTTCTCGGGTCTTGCACTGCCCACATCTCATAGCGGTGAAGTCATCTGGTCTCCGTATGGCAGACAATCCAGTTTCACCCAGATACAACTGCAGCTGGCACAACAAAACTGTGGGCTTCTTGTGAGCTGGAACATGGTGTGAGAGCTGCCTCGAGAAAGATGGCGACGGAGAAGACCAAAATGTATTGGGGGCTTATAGAGACAGTCTCCAGTGAAGCCCACATACAGGGTGGTGACCAGAAAGCTCTGCAAGGCATATAAGCTTCTCATCGCAGATCAATATGTGAGGAGAGACTACATCCCTCTCCCCAAAACTTTGCTTCAGTTCATAGTATGGGCATGCTGTCCTGTGTAGTATCCTCACCAAGCCTACTGTGATTTTTTTCTGTCTCTTACCGTATCTACAGATAGATCCAGTCTGCACATGCATTCCTCCCCAATCATGTCCACATGAGCTTCCAGGATCATTTCGCTCTGCCTTTCCTTCCTCACGTCCATCTGAAATGGAGCCACTAAAACAAGTAGACCTATTCTGCCTGCCTTCCCAAGAGAGACTCTCTTCCAAAAGTCATTAGGGAAAATATCTCCCCAAAAGAGGAGAGTCTGATCTGTAGCATCAAAGGACATCACTTGATTGGTGACATGGGGACTTCTTGTACTCTTTTCTAGATACAGAGGGAAGACATACAGGGCGACTGTTAAAATTGTGCGAACGTCGGATCAGGTAGCGGATTTCTGCAGAAGAGTCTGTGCAAAGTTGGAGTGCTGCCCCAACTTGTTCAGTCCCGTTCTGGTGGCCGAAGTCTGCCCAGAGAACTGCTCCATTCATACCAAAACCAAGTACAGTGAGTATTGGCCAAAATGCTTCTTGTTGCTAGCTGGGAATCAGAGCAGTGGGAGACTGTGCGTGAGCTAGTGATGAAGAACAGGAGTTGTGTAATACATTAATCTTGGGTAGGATTAATCTCACCTAAGAGGAGTTATTTAATCCTGACCAGGCCACCATAGGCTCCCTTAGTATTCTGTACAGAGAAATAGGCATCTCCAGAAAACTGTCCATCTCACTCCATGCTAATGTACCTGTTTGAAAGTCATTACTCTTTGGAAGTCTTGACTTTTCTTCATATGTACAGTTAATATAAGGAGCACATAAAAGGAACCTGCAGTGGCCAGCTGAGATTTAAACTGCTACATCGGAGACACCTTTGTTACGTGAGATGAATCCTGTCCTGCTCAGTGAAGAGTTTCTGGCATACGTACCAGCACAAGCCAGTATCACAGTGCCAAGGTGCTGGAAGGAGTTTGGTAGCATTGACTCTGTCTGCTCAGACAGAATTAATATTTCAACATGTCACTACCTATTCAGGAAGGCTGAAGTTAGGCGTGTGTCCAACACTTTTTGTTGTCAATGTTACTGGTATTATTGGCTCTTAAACAGGTCAGGAAAGTGGAAGTGAGTACTGTCCTTTCACAAAGGTTGCAAGAAACCAATATGATTGATTTCAACTAATTAGCTTCTGTTTGGTGCCAGAGTAGAAGGAGAAGTGGGCTCAGGGAGATGATACTCAGATCACTGGATATAGGTTTCTGTAGAAGCCTACACCTGAGCTAGACTCCTAGCTCCCACTGGTAGCAAATGGAGAGCTGGAGGAGTACAGCTAAGCGAGCTCCAGCTGAGATTGTCTCATCTCAAAGTTGAAGGTTGTATGCGGCTGGATGAATTGTTCCTCAAAACTCCATTGAATCGATGAAAAGCTCAGTTCAGTTACAAACTTCGACATGGGTGCCAGTTGCCATTTTAGATGTCCCAGGATACCCTGCCTGGTGAAGGGCAGGGTATCTGTCAGCTCCAGAGGATGCTGTAGAGCATGTCAAAGGCACCTGACCCAAGCCCCTAACGTAAGGTCAGAGGACTCCCACATCCTTAATTTCAGCTTGGGCCAAGAAATAATCCAAAGTAATAAAAACCCATTCCTTCGTGCATTGAACAAACATATGCAATTCGGGATAGCTGGCCCTCTCCAAGCGTCTGCTTAAAACATTAGCAACTGAAAGTGTATTTAAGACTGTTAACTCATGCAGAAAGGCATTAGATCAAATCTGAAACATGCTGGCCTCTCTCCTTCCAAATCACTGCTCGGCTTAGTGGAAGCTTTGCCTAAGTACGTATTGTAGGGTTAAATTCTGAACTCATCACTCATCACCAATAAATGTGTATACATAAGAGATTTAACACTCTGCGCTAGTCCAAGATGACATATTTACACTGGACATTTTTTCCAAATCAAGGTATTTTGAAGTTCCTTGTAAAAGTGCACCTAGAATGCAATACTGAATCAGTAGCAAGAAGCAAGCCAAAGTTTCCTTCTCTCGGTGGTTAAAGTTTTTAATGGGTATTTTGCTTCATTCTTCCAGCTTATTATTATGGGAAAAGGAAAAAAATAATTAAGCCACCAATTGGGGAAAATAACAACATGAAAAGTGGACATGTCAAGCCAGCCAGACGCAGAAAAAGGCGGAAATCCATCTTCGTGCAGAAGAAAAGGAGGTCATCGGCTGTTGATTTGAATGCTGCAGGCTCTGCAGAGGTATGTGTTGCACTGGGATAAATCAGCAAAAGCCCCGTGGTGCTTTTTTATCCCCCCATCTGCATCTTCCTTTTGAGGGACTTGTCAGCAAGCCCCAACACTTCCATCTTCCATTTTGAATCCCTCCTTGCTAGTCTGTTCTTCTAAAATCAAACTGGTTTTATTGGGACACTCGGGGGGCTTTTATCCTTCTCCATTCTAGAGTTAGGAAATAGAGTTTTTGCTTTCACCTTCGTAATGCTCGCTAGCTAACATGCTGTCTAATATTATATCTTTGTTTCCTTTTGCTTCCATATAAGCCTGTAGGCAAGCAGATGAGCCTGTTAGATGCTTTTTGCAGCATCTGGCAGAGTGAAGGAGGACTGCGATCCATGTCTAAGATCTCTAAATACTATCAATCATAAATAATAATAACTCTCAGGCCATTATGGTTTCAAGGGCTTTTATTTTTTTATTAACCTTTTGTAATATTTTTGGTTCACAACATCAAACAATAGGAGTGCTAGAAGCTTTAGAAAACAAGCAACTGGTGTGTGCCCCAGATATATGGTATTTGAAGCCTCAATCTTTCCAGTATGCTGTGTGATATGATGGGATCCCGGCTTCAGCAAAGATTCGTGTCCAAATACAACCTAGAGCAGACTTAGTTCTGTGTGGACCATTCCCGGGTGGTTTTCCCATGATAGTAATGACAAAGTTCATGTGTGGTTTCCCTTCCTCAGCTCAGTGCCAGTGATTGCTGCTTTGTGCAATGTGAAATAAAACTGATTTACTTGAATTTCCTCTGCTTCAGCTGGAGGGGGATATTTTAGGCAGCTTTCAGTTGATTGCTTGTATCTTCATGACTTGGTCGTCATTTAGGTGTAGTTCTGCTTCATTTCCTTAGATTATACCTGCTTCAAAGGAATTTAAACTGAAATAAACTCATGTTAAGCCTAAATCAACGATTAGCCAAGTTTTTTGACCTTTCAGCCAATATAATTAACTTTGTCTAAAATTGCTCTTTCACTTAAGACCTGAGCATATGGCTTGAATGCTTGCTCACACTTTGATCAGAGCTAAGCTGTTGAAGCCATTTGGGCCACTTATGTATATATAAAGTTCAAAATACAGTTTCCATCAGCTGGTGTGTGCTTGCAAGCTCTGTGTGACAGAAATAACAAGAATCTGGTATAATATCCTTTAAATGGAAATTTGTGCTTCACCTTCAGCAGTTAGGTGTTCAGCTGAAAGCAGGGAAATCTGGGTGAAATCATCTGTCCTAAGTTTTACAGAAATGCCAGCTAAGAAATCAAGTGCAAATATGCACTTGTACATCTAACTATTTTTAAAAGGCACCAAAATTTCCTTCCCTTCAATACCAGTGACACCCATGACAATTTGAAGCAAGGTGAAGGTTTAATTTCAAGCCTATTTCTGATTTTATTTCATCTCAAGTAACCTGAGTTTCATTGTATTCTTTTAGTATTTTGCATTTCCCCTTCTCATGCACATCTGCAGTGCCACAAGGTTTGAGATGCAAGCCCAACAGAGGAACGTTTCATGCCAGATGAGTTATTGCCGTTGACCTTTTGTAAGAAACAGAAAAAGGATTTGTCCACCATGTATTTTTTTTCTTCTACATTTTGTAACAAATCTAAATTGAGGGCTGATCTACTTAGCACTGTAATGAAAATTAGATAATTCGGTTAAAATAAATGTTACCCTGGACCGGCATGGGCACGGGCATGCAGTTTGACCCAGTGCCTTTTGATTTGCTGCTGTATTAATCTCCGAGCCTGGATGCTGTTTCTCTGATGCTCCTTTTGCAGGAGAGCGAAGATGACGAGCCGGACGTGATGGAGGACGAGACGGGAAGCGAGGAAACCAGCTCAGAGCTCCGCGATGACCAGACGGATACCTCCTCTGCTGAGGTCCCCTCTGCCAGGCCCCGGCGAGCGGTCACCTTGCGGAGCAGCACCGAGTCGGACAGACCTCCTCCCACGGAGAGAGCCCGACGGAGCCGGAGACCGCAGCCCCACTCCTACAGCGAGGCGGAGAAGTGCACCCAAGTCAAGGAAGTGAGTATGCCCATAGGCTTTCACTCCCAATTAATAGCAATATTCTTCCTAAATTAACCTTCAGTGCCAAGCCTTCCTCATCTGAGAAGGGCATCCCTGCCCTGGTTCTCCACACAAGGTAGTTTTTTTTATGAGAGCTTTTGGTTTTTTGTAGGAAATTAAGCAAGAAGAGGAAGAGAAGCTCATCCTGGACAGTAATCCGTTGGAGTGGACCGTGACTGATGTCGTGAGGTTTATTAAACTGACTGACTGTGCACCCCTTGCCAAAATATTTCAGGAGCAGGTAGAGGTCTTCATGTAACTCTTCTCTTTGTGTCTGTGGTGCTTATTCACATCACAAAAAAAAAAAAAAAAAAAGAGCAGCACATACCACCTTGCTAGCTGGACCCGGAACTTTGACAAAGAGATTATGATCAGACTTTAGATCCCCTCAGAGCAAGCTATAGCACAAATTTTGGCAAGGCATGGAAACCATTGGAAACTTGAGTCAGAGCGTTGCCAGATCCTGAGAGAGACCAGAAACACCCTAGCCGGAGTGCTTGTGAAAAGCAGGAGGTTTAGACTTTTCTTGTTCATGCCACAGTCCACAGCACCATCCTGGTGTCACACAGGCACCTCAGTGTACCAGCAGATAGTGGTTATTTGGTACCTAGCAAGCTGTCTCTCCTGGCCACGTGGGTTCCACCTTGTTTTAAAATATCGGCCTGGGAAGCAAAAAAACTGCTGCTTGAACCCAAAACTGGCTGCCTGAATTTTGGCACCAGCACCTAGATGCTCCAGGTATGTAGATACCTACTTCCCATCTTCATCCCTCTGAAGTTCTGGCAGTCAGACCCTTGGATGACAATTTTAGGAGATGCCAGCCGTCTCCCCATTAAGCACATCGATTTGCAGGAGCAGAAGCCAATGCTGTTCATCTCAGGTCGGTGTGAACGTGTAAAATTTATATAGAAACAGCCATTCCTTGGCTAACGAGTAACAGCCACTGCTGAAAGTAAAGGGCAGCGCTAAGAAATCATAGTTAGAAAGAAGCAAGTGTGGTTAATTAGGTCATAGCCGGTGGCAGTCAGTGGTATGGCCAACTGCACGTTGAACTATCTCTGATTCTTCACCATGAATAACTCTGTACCGGACTACAGCTGCTTTGACTGGGAGAAGTCGAAGTGCAAGTCTAGAGCAAGGCTGAAACACTCCGTAGCAAGATCCTGTAGTCGCTGCGTTGTGGCATGCTCCGACCGTTTGTTAATCAGCCTGGAATAACGCCAGGGCTTGAAAGCCAACCCCGTCTCTCCTTTGCCAAAGAGTTTTATAGGGACTTTAATCAAACACAGATGACTGGAGCTTTTCCTTGTGATTTTCAAGGAAGCTCTGGTGCAGTGGGCCATGCCATCAAGCTTCAGTGGAGGAAGAACCTGAGCCATGGACAGTCCTAATCAAAGCAGTGCTTAAGGTGTCCAGATCCTCCTTGTGTTTAATGCTACCTCATCAGGGCCGTCCTGGGGAGTTTATGTTGCCTGTGAGTTACAGTGCTCTTTCTGCACTTAGACTCTGATCCTCCCTAAGGGGTAGAAAGCAGTTTTGTAGCCTGCTCGTCTGCTTCTCAGTCCATTAAAGAATAAAGAGGACTTGAGCTCTTAATTAAGAAGAGGATTGTAAAGCCAACAGAAATGCCTAATAAAATGGCTTTTGTCTGGGCTGCTAGTTCATGGAGTTTGGTGCATAAATATGCCTGAGGGAAGGATGTGACCTCCAGAGGACCCTTCCATCCTACAGCATTCTGTGACTCTGGGACATTAGAGACTGCAAGGGCTCCATGTGGTCCAGACCCCTCTGTCATGGTTGTTCAGCAGCTGAAGTGGAACAAGGCAGGTCCTGGGTGGACCAGGGGACACAGCATGGAGCAAGGCAGACATAAACCTTTGCTGAGCAAATCTTGGGCCAAAAGAGGTGGGGGAAGGGTCTGACTTGGCAGTGGGACCGGCTTCAGTTTCTCCATGCAGCTCCCTCCTGTGTCTCCTGCTGTGCTCTCTGCAGCCTACCCCTTGCCTCAGTTCCTCAGTCGTAAAATGGGACTAATCAGATCTCCGTGGACCCTGCAGAGTTTCTGTAGAAGGTGATCCAGCATTGCAGCAGTTGGAAGGCTTTTCCCAAACTCGGGGCAAGTTGAGGGCCTATGAGGACACACTAGACAACTTCTGAAAAAGCATGAGGTATCCCAGAGAAAGGAGATGGGCAGCATCAAAGTGGGAGAAAAAGGCAGAGGACAAAACCGCCTGTAATTTTGGGGGCAAACTTCCCTTCTTGCTTCTCCAGACCTGATCACGCTTTCTGCCCTCCAAGGTCCACAAACAAAACCATTTTCTCTGTCTTTTTCTTCCCCAGGACATTGATGGCCAAGCCCTTCTGTTGCTGACCCTGCCCACGGTGCAAGAATGCATGGAGCTGAAGCTTGGTCCAGCCATCAAACTGTGTCACCAGATAGAGCGAGTAAAAGTTGCTTTCTATGCACAATACGCCAACTGACTGCACCTCTCCATTTCTTTCTGTTCTCCTTCTTGTTCCCTCTCTTTTTTAACATTTCAACTTGTTCAAGGGTTTTTTTCCCCTATCCGTTTTCTTTTCCAAGAACACGTGGAATTGGAAGCACTGGGAATTAATCTGTAGGGAAGGAAAAAAAAACCCCACAACAAAAAACTAGCAACAAATTGAACTAATTTTTCTGTACTTGTAAAGCACACCGAAAGACTGCTGGCGTCTCTCCTCGTGAGCCTCGCCAACCTGTTACACTGTGGTGCAAGGCCAGCGTGGATCAGATGCTTTGTTGTTTGTTAAAACAAAGGTATTGATGGCAGACGCATTTCCAAGGAGAAGTATCGGACATTTCTGGATGATGATGGTTTGTCTAGCCCAATTTCTGGACATGAACATTTCTTTTAGCCAACTCTGACACACTTCTTTCATATTGAAATGTAAGTGATCATTTGTAGCATTACCTGGGGTTTACTGCAAATTTGATCTTAGTGATCAATGGGCTTTTTTTCTCCCACCTCTCCAGTCTTACAAAAGGAAAAAGTGTTACACCAGTCATACGCTGTTTGTTATTCCTGAGTGTTTTATAAAAGAGGACTCAACCCACTGTCTCTGTACAGTGTCGGACAAAGCTGCAGCGAACTGATGAGTGCAACAAGACCTGGTGCGCAGTAATGTCTCCTGGGCCGTGCTGGCTGTGCACTATAAGCTGAACGTCTCTGTGATGGGATCTGTGCAGTACTGCATTCTTGTACAGGAACATGCATGAAAGCTTTCATAGTCGAGCCCATCCTCTTAAATCCAAGTCACTTTCAAGGCCAGACTTTGAGCCCCATGGGGTGAAAAAAAAAAGGCTATTCAGATTTAATGATGAGACTGTTGAGTGAATGCTGGTTTCATTTGCACCTTCATGAATCTGGTTGCTAGGTGGGAATAAAAAGCATCAATGTTTTCACGCCACAGTGCTTTAGAGCAGCTGAGGATCCGGCCCAACGCAGTCTATATAAAGCCCCCAGATTGTCCCAGTGCCACCCTGGCCAGTGAAACTAGGGGCTTGCTTCATGCCAAGCAGACTAAGCACCAGGGAGGGTGAAGAAATGGGTTGGACACCTTGGGTTTGCCTCAGCTGTATTTATAGCAGAAGTATTTCCCATTTACTTTGCTGGGTTATATGACTCCATTAGTCCCACATGTTGAGCCTGAATTTGCTGTAACTCAGCAGAGGTAGGCAGCATCACATTGGTGTAAAATTGTCCCAAAACCAAGAACCAAGCTGGGACCAAGTCTGAATTTTGCTCTGACTTTAAGGTGCAAGTGAATCTCTCCTGCAAAAAGTGAATTGGATGGTTCATGCTGAGATGTAGCCTGATCTCATAGGAAACCACTGACTTCGGCAGACTTTTGTTCTCAAACCATAAACAGACTCCTGTTCCCTGGCCTCAGGGAACCCGCCTTGGAAATTGTACACAGCTCTGTTACAATGCTGTGATCCCAAAGCCCACTCAGTGAAGACCTCTTCAAAAAGAAATGCCGTTTCTAGCCCTAAATCTGAAGGCAGGGCTTATGGCCAGATAACCCCCACTTCAAGCACTTACCATATGGTGACAGCAAACTTGGATCAGATAATCCTGCTGACCACCGTGTGCTCAGAAAAACCTACTGACCAACACCAGGCTATAGCTGCTGCCTTCTCCTTCATCAGTTTCGTCCTTAAATTCTTTGGATTAAAGAAAGAAAGCGTCAGAAATAAATATTCTGGACTACATCTGTATCTGCCCTAGGGCATGTGTTAAACAAGAAGTATTGACTCCAACTTTCTAGTCACTCTTTCAGTGAGTTTCCTGATTTGCCGCTGAGGAATGTGATGGGTGCAGCCGCTGCAGGCTGGGCCAGATCCTGCCAGCTCCTGAGACTTCATAAAAAATTTTCTTACATGGGAGATCAGCAGGATTGGATCTGTTCTCAGCTGTTGTCTTGTACTGAAGAGCTTCTTGTTCAAGTTTTAATCAACTGAAGGGAAAAGTAGTCACCTCTGCATCAAATGGTTTTCTTTTCTTTCTCAGAAATCCAGGAATAGGGTTCTGGAGTGGTGCCGACATTCAAAAACTGGGTTTTAGACTGGATTTCCTACTGACGGTAGCAGTGGACCGTGTCCATGCAACTGGTTTGATAACTGCTTTGGATCCCCCTTAGGGTCCCCTAAAAACGTTGCTCCTTGTTTCGTCTCTGAAGACAAAAGGATTGTGCCCAGCAAAATGAGAGCACAGCTGAGAAAAACACGGAGGGTGCTTCTCCCAGCTCCTCCTTGCTTCAGCCCCGTCCCTCCAATGGCTGGTATAACATCTGTCAGCAGGAGATAGCTCCCAAAAGACTGCTGTCAGGAGAATTGGCGTGTGAGGACATTTCAAGGAAGGGAAGCAGAATGGCTGTTTGCTAAACAGCATCCCAGCACTGATCCTTTACTTAACACATCCATCTTCTTCTGAGCATCCTTTGCTGCTCTGATGTTCTTGGAGTTTCTGGCCACTGGGATTTGTCAGAGACATTTAACACTTCCTGGGACACATTGCAAAAACATCATTGTTTTCTCCATCAACCTTGTAACTGTAGATATTCCTATGGCAGCTAACTACTCATGGAGGCATGGTTGGGGAGCAGACAGCTGCAGACTCTGAGAGCAACCAGCTCTGATGTTGGCCAAGCAGGGGATGGGTGAAGCATTGAGCCCAGCACATGGGAGTCTTTACTGATTGTTCAGGGAAGTTAAATCGTATTTAAAACTAACCTATTAAACAAAAAAAAGAGTTTTAATTTTAGCTTGCGCTGGCTCTTTTATTTCCTCAGGTTTCTCTCTCCTCACCGTTTCTCTTTCAATTTATTGTTCTTCAGTGTTGTCTCATTTATCATTCTCTGTCCTTTTGGAGAAGATGATAACCTGAAATCTTTATCCTAAAATTACCTTGGGTGGTAAATGCTTTATTATTTCTTTATAATAAGAAGTCTGCAGGTTGGGAAGAAATAGGGGATTGGGCTACTGTTGTCTGTTGCACTGATTGCCTTCCAGAAAAGCTGGAACTGAACTTCTTAGACAATTTCTTAAGCAAGTGGAAAATGGACTGTGCATAGTTTAACTGGACAGTATGCTCGGATTGTCAAAGCTTAAGCAGAGATCAGAAGGAACTACTTACTCTTGCCTGGACTTCATTTCAATTCTGGAACATTAGCAAGGCTTTGGAGTAATGTACTTCAAAGGAGATGTTGGAAACCCGATCTTGCTAGGGTAAAATATCACTTTACAGTGTAGAAGTATAAGCCACTGGAAGGTTTTTTTTGGTCCAGCCCCAGTTCTTAGTTAAATTCAGAGCTGGTGCAACTTCAGTTACACCGATGACATGGGTGAAGCCACATCTTCTCCCTGCCCTATTCTGAATTTGGCACCCAGGCCTGAAGTTTATTGTGCTATCAGCTACAAAAGGCCACTGCTGTGAAGTGCTGAACTCATGATTATCCAAGACCATTACCAAGGGCTGAGGAGCAACCCCGCTGTTGCTTTTGGGCTGTTGGATGCTGAACTTAAGCACATTCACACAGACCACTTTGCTCCCACAAGAAGGGTGTGCAGGCACCTGTTATTGGCCTCCCTTCAGGCATAAGACCAAGGATGGGCACTTCTGGAGCAAAAGTAGGGGGTTGAGGAGTGGGTGGTACCTGCCCGTCTTCATCTGCACTGGCTTCTTTTGAGCTTGCACTCAGTCAGGTTGAACAGATCCATGGGCAGGTTCCTGCTCCCTTCCCAACCCCCTCAGCACTTACCTTGACAGAATCAGCCAATTCCCAGTCTGTGGGCCCAAAGCACCGTCTCTGAAACTGGATTAAAGCATTAATTTAGGGGAATGTCCATGATTCCCTGGCTGGTTGTTACGCTTTCCTCCAGCTGTCATGGATGCTTTTCTCCCATGTTGAAGAAAAACACTGTCTTTGGTTTCAGAGCTCTTCTTCCCTTTCCAGCTTGAAAACACAGCTCCCATCCACAATCCATTTTTTTTCTCAGTGCCAAGGTGACCAAACCCTGGCTTTTTCTATCTCTCAGAGGTGTGATGGCCTCTCAGCTCTGAGAAGGATTTCAGAGTCTCCAGCTCCACTGTGTTAACCATATGCAATAGCCCTTGATAGTTTGGTCCTGCAGGGTGCAGAAAACCTCCTAGAAATGCTGTGTGCCCTCAGTAACCACTGAAATCAGGGCAAATGGTTACACACCCTGTCCTTAGTGAAGCATCTAGCAGATGCATGTCCTAGGTGAGGTGGCCTGACCCCCACTGTCAGAGGTGTGTGAATGTCTGCTAGGATTTACAAAGTTTCTCAGTAAGTTAGACACCTAAAACCCATTAATATTTCACTCTGGGTAAACAGCTAATTTGCCTTAAACTGGGAAGTCACCATTCCTTGGCTTTAACCTTCAACCTTTTGCGGTCCCCAGTCATGTGGTGGGGAGCAAACACCATCTCAGCTCTTTGAAGGCAAACCAGACACTGTTGGGCTGCCATAATCAGCATTTGGTCACCTGAAAAGCCTGTCTTGGTCTTTTAAAGGCACAAAATTGAATTTGGCAGAGCTGCAGTGGCAACTTAATGTTTTAGAAGCTCAGTACCATCAGGGCATTTCAGATATTTTTTGCTTCTCTGGTGCAGTGTGTCTGGAAAATGATGAACTCGGACTGTTCCTCCCATTTCCAAATTCAAGTGCCAAAAGAGAAGAACATGCTGCAAATGAACACCATTAAAACCAGCTTTATTACATGTGGATAAATATAGTCTCAAGGGCTCCATTTTGGTGCTAAGATACGTCACACTGTATTTTCCATTGCTTGGGATTACAAAGCTGATTCCCTATTCCAGAAAATATTTTCTGTAATCAGCAACGTCTTAAGCATTAGGATTTTTTTTTCTTGTGGCTGTAGATTTTTTAACTCAGATACACTCAACAAATACACACACACACACACACTCCTCGTGAGTTTTGGAGAAGTTTTCTACAGTATATTTAATGTAAAAACTCTTTCAGAATGTGGGTGCATGTATATTTTCCCCTCAACAATACTCTTCATCACATCAGCTGACCCAGAACTAAGGGAATCTGTTACTCAGGATTTGATCCAGAAGTAACCAAGGTTAGTGGAAGGGCCCTCACAGATGTGTGGGCCAGGGAACCAGGTCTTCACGAAATTCTTTCTCTTAGAAGTCAAAAAGTGTGCAGTTAATTAACATAAAATTTAAATCCCTCCTTCTCCTAGCAGGCAAAAATCCAGCTGAAATCTGCCAGACTTAACAAGAGAGGGCTCGTGTCCTTAGGTGCTCATGAACTCCAAAAAAAGGAGCAGAAGCATTTAATATTCTCATTTATTCTTTGGTACAATACTCCAGCAAAAAGTGAAAATTATCTTGATGGCTGCATTTAGAATATGATCCAGTCATCAAAGATGAGAGTTTTACAGCCCAGTAGTCCTTTAAATGTCAGCTGTCCTGCAGAAGACGACTGGTTTTGCAATGGTTTGGTGCCATGCACTGGAATTCTCTTGCAGAAGAAGACATGTGAACTGTACAAAACCAACATGGGTCATAGTTTTAAATATTCATGGCCTTTCTCTTGTTTTAGTCTTTCATGTGAATTCTTATCTTGAAAAAGGTCTCATGTTCATGATTTAAAACTCCAGCCTCCGTAAGGGCCCATGGTACAGCATACCAGCAAAATACATTTTTATCCATCATCACACTACAGATGAGCACAGGGGTGTTTTGTTGACAAGCAGTTAGGTCAGGTGAGACAAGGAGGTCTCGCTTCAACACCTTGTAGGAGGAGTCATCCGTCCAGCCTGGAGGGCAGATGCTCCCCACAGCTCACTGTGGAGGGACAGATGTTTCCAGTGATGCTGTTGCTGGATAGGTCACATAGCCCAAGGAGCCTAATGCAGCAGGTCAATTGCCATGTGACTACCTACCCACAGATGTTCCTTGTCTTGGTGACCATCAAGGATGTGGGAGAGGGGAGGGAGGGTTTCAGGGAAGGAGAGAGGTTGGAGTTCTGGGCTTGAGATATCTTTGTGGAGAGGGGCCTTTCACAACAGGGGAGCACAGCTATGGTCCGTGAGCATCATGGCTGAAGGCTTCTCTTTTTCACAGCAAATATGCTTTGAGCCCCAACAGGGGCCAGGTGAGAGGAAGGAAAGAAGCTGGCAGTACACTCAGAGCTACAATGCTGAAAGTTCATATTTTGTTTTCCCGGTGGAGATACAGAGATTTGGCTCAGGTGGCTCTAGGTTCCTTGGCTGGATAGTAGGGAAAGTCAGTCTTTCTTCCTTGTACCCAACTCCTATGCGTCTTCTGGGTTTGGGGGCTGGAGGACCTCTTCTTGCACCTTTCAGACCTCCGTAGGAAATGTCAGGGGCT
Source organism: Fregata magnificens (assembly GCA_013389945.1). Taxonomy (NCBI): domain Eukaryota; kingdom Metazoa; phylum Chordata; class Aves; order Suliformes; family Fregatidae; genus Fregata; species Fregata magnificens. The sequence continues at coordinate 225,811 of WAAD01014772.1, forward strand.
AAAACTTGAGCTCTCTCCCATAGAAAAAGGTGACATTCCCCTGAGTTCAGGTTGTGGGTCTACAAAACACTCTGCTCTGTGTTACAATATGACAGGATGAAAATGATCATTCCCAAGTCACCCCACCTGCTTGTTGCTGCTCCAGTCTCACCGGAGATTACGGACGTTATATCTGCTTATAAATGTATGCGTTAAATTTCCCAATCCCTGTTCTGCCAAACCGGGTCAGGATGTGACGACACATGCAGTTATTCCAGCAGCCTTCACCTTCAGGGACCTGCTTGCTAGAAAACACTCGCCTGGGGAACAGTATCATGACATTTTCATGTACACAGGCAGGAATGTCAAGTACAGCCAAGCATTTGCTGCAGTATGGTCTAACAGAGGTGAAAGTCTCAAGTGCAGGCTTTGAAGGGAGTTGAGTCTTCTCATGTACCATGGTAGGACAAGGCAAGCACTTAAACCCTCCTGTCTCTTATGGAACAACAGAAATTAGCTCCACAACCAGCAGTTATGGTCCATTCGTGGTGATGCACGTTGGAAACCTTTGAATTGTTTTGCATTCCAGTTTGTATTGAAGATTTGATTCAAACTTTGTGTATATAATACCTTTGGTGTGTTACAAATATATATGTATGTATATACATATATGTATATATATGTGTGTATATGTATGTGTATATATATACATATAAATCAATCAATGCTGGTGTTTTTACTTTTTAAAGTTCACAGGGCAAAGGGCATGTTGTTAGTTTGCTGTAAGATTCTATTCTGTATATATGTTTTCATGTAAATAAGTGAAAATCTATATTCAGAGTTATATTTTAATTTTTATTCAAAATGAAATAAACCCCCTTTTTACTTGAAACAATTGTAAGCCACATTGTTAATAAAGTAACAATAAATCACATCTCTCTCCAGGGTAGTTTTTTGTTTGGCTGGGCAGTAGGGGTTGTGTTTTGATGTGTTTGGCTCATCCCTGAGGAAGCAAGGTGAGAAAGCCATCTGCTTGGCTTCACTGCTGATACCAACTTATCTCCATCTTGAGTGACCTCATGCATCTTCTAGGACAGGCCAGTCTGGATTTGTCCCTTGCGGTGTTAGACACTTACTGAGGCATCTCTGGAGGCTCCCTTCTTGTCCCTAGAGGGAATCACATGCAGTAAGCTTTAGGTTGGCCAAATCAAATCACCTTAGGGAGTTGCCTCTCTTCAGTGCTTTTGGAGGACATCTAGGAAAGGTGAACTCTTCATTTAGGTTAATACTAAGAGAGGATGAGCCTAAGCCAGTAGCCAGTCTACATGGATGGGTGTAGACAGACATCAGCTGCGGTTGCACCCCTCAGATCATAATGGACACACAACGGTATGACTTCCAGGCAGTGCAGGTTCCTGTCCAAGCAGAGGTGCATCTCCACATCTATGTGCTCTGCATGCTCCACACCCCAGCCCTGATGAATGTGCCCAAGCTGCCTGGACCACAGTCTTGCCCTCACTGAGCCCCCGAACCTCCAGGGAGGTGCAACACAGCCTCCCTGGCTCAACCCTCCATAGATGCCAAGCTGCAGGGTTTGGGTTTACATGCCTGCAAATTCTTCCCAGAAGCAGTATGGCGGAACATGAAACAGGGAAGATGGTGGGTGGGTGAGGAGACACAAGAGCATGCGAGGACCTTTTAGGAGAGTGACAGGGAGCAGGGTGAAAGACAGGAATGAAGGTAATGCAATGAGCAACAGGCAAAGAAGGATGTAGTGAGAGAGGAGCTGATGGTGGCAGGACATGAATTACAGCAGGGCCACAGAACATGGAGTAGAGACACAGAAAATGAAACTTCCCAAGCTGCACAGCAGCCATTGAACATGGGGGGAGTCATCCTGCAGAGGTGGAAAAGAGCTATTTGTGGGGTCCAAAAGGTGGGCTGCGGACATAGTGATATGCTTTGCAAAAGAAAACCTTGTATTTCTTGTATGTTTCATATAACATTTTCTCTGCAGTTACAGGCTGTGTTGAGGAACCTAAGTTCCAGCTTTGCAAGTGAGTCATCTCGCCTTTCAGACCTCTCAATGGCATCCTGAGTCCTGCCCAGAAAGTCTCTATTTGTTGGGCTAGCTTGGCTACCAGGCATTTGCGGTTGGTCTCATCACCCATCCCCTCTGCCCCAGTGAAAGTGGGGTAGTGCACACCTTGAGACAGCAGTATTGCATCCATCGATGCGTGCATGGGAGAAAGTGAGCACAGAGTCTACAGAATTAGCTAACAAGAATTTAGATGACCCTCGTTTTGTTTTTGCTCTGTCAATCCCATTCAGATGTCCCTTGCGGATACAGCAAAAGGAGAGAAACAAAATTGGTCCTTCTGCAGTCCACTGTTTCTCTTAGTTCATCAAGACTGGCTACTGTTTAGCAGGCAAAAATACAACCATGGGCAAACAAGTGGGTTTAGGGTGATTTACAAAAGGATCAAACAACTGGAAATATTTTTTTTACAATGTCAACAAAGTCTTGGGATGGAAATCCTTCTGTGTTACTCATTATGAAACTGTAACCACAGCCCATGCTTTGGGAAGGACAAAAGTGCAGATAGTCAGAGAAGTGACCTGTCCAAACAGCCTTAAAGATAAAGCATCAGACCAATGGATGGTGATGTGTGTTGAGATATGGCTTGCTAGACCACAGAAGTCCCCACTGAAAGGTGATGTAGAGAATGGGAAGGATTTATACAAGGAAATAATTCTGAGCTAAGTCTGCTGGCGACATAAAACTAAAAGAGCAAGAGCTTGAATGTTTTATGATATTCTTCAGAATCCAGAGGTGAAAATAAATGCATTTATCTCCCTGCAGCTTATTACATAGTCATTTAAAAGTAATGCAAAGGTCAGACACTGGTTTTTAAATTTCTGCCCCAGCTCAGGGAAGACATGCTCAGAGCTCTGCAAGGAGCTAATTTTTGAAGAATGTAATGCAAAGTGATTTTAGTAAAATGCTGGCAAGATATTCCAACTGAGCTCCTTGAAATTAATGACCAACACATGAAATATAGTTGCCATATATAATTTCCTCACGGCAAAAAGATCTACCAACCTTGCTTCTGACATCACAGGCCAAGATTTTGAAGACGTCTTCATTTTTAGTGCTGCAGTTCTTCATGCACAATTAATTTGGGAAAGATTTCTAGGCACATCACCTGATCTGTGGACACAATCAAGCACTCATGCAAGCAGCAGTATGAACACCAACGTGTAGTCAACTACTCCATAAAAAAACACCTACAAAAATAAAGTTGGATTTTCAGGTCTCTGAGGAAACACAATCTTTCTTTTCTGCCTACAGAATGAACAAAAAAAGTAGGTAGTTATATTTCATTCCTAGGGTTTTTAGACAGACTTTCAAGACAAATAATTATTGTTTTTAATAACCACATTGTTGCTGCTACTGCTACTTTTGTTAGCATTGTTATTGCTTTTTTAATTTCAAGATTCATGGCTTTCAGTGAAATTTAATGATTCTCAAAGTCCCTCTACTGCTACAATATTTACTTAAGAATGATACACCTCTTGCTATAGTGTCTGTACTCAATTACCATAAGTTGATTTTATAACTAAATCTCAGCTGAAGTTGTAATTACACTGTCTTCTCTAATAAGTCATAAAATCTTAAAACCAGAGAAAAATAGTGCTGCAGGACACCTTGAGGTGTCAGCTTGGCTGTTTCCCCTCCACAAGGCAGGACCAATTAGGCAAATCTTATTCCTATTTGGCATTTGTTTAACCTGACCTTCAGATGGGTGTCAAAATAAGACCTCCAGCAACAAGCGATTCCCCAGCACTTCTACAGCATATAAAAAAAAGTGATGGCATTTGGATGATGAAGCGTAATATTCCCAGGCAAAACCACTGAGTTGATGTTGCCATTGAACGGCCATTTCGTTCTGAAAAGCTCAATATGACTAGTGATTAATGTAGCAATTAATAAAAGTAAAAGCAGAAAATTCACAGTTAAGATGGATTAGATTTCAGGTAAGCAACTGTGATAATAATTTCCGTCATGAGTCCTTAGCTGGGGAGGTACAGCATGTGATCTGGAGGTTGTAGCAGACAATGGTACTACAGTCCACTTCCCTGCAACACCTAGTGCTGCCATCATTGTGCTTGTGTCTCTGGATAAGTCATCGCTGGAAATAAAGCTTTGTAACACAGAGCTCCCAGCTTGTGCCCAGGCAACTCGGTGGCCCACTGACTCACATCCATGCTAGCTGAGGAAGGTCAGATCCAAAGCTGCAAGGGCTAAACAGTAGGGTTTGCCCAGCCATTCCTAATGGTGAGTCGGTGAGTCAGGGAACAGCTGTTAGCCATAAAGAGGAGTAGATGGGCTTGATCGGCAGTCAATCTCAAGTGCTTCTGAATCAACTGGACACTCTCCCATGCCATTTTAGGGAATGCGATACCTAGGGTGGACATGGGATGGGAATGCTTGAGCATGCATTCCTTCCAGGCATGATAATGCAGCCTCCTTTAGCGGACAACTCCCACTAGAGAGAGCTGGGAAGAGCCCTTAGTTCCTGAAAGAGCTGTTAGCTCTTGATAATTCTGCTCTGGGTGGGATTTCCAAGGTGATGACTCTCTGGAACCTGCCTTTCATCCCAGAAGCCATCGACCACTTTCCTGACTCAGCCCCGGATTAACAGCAATCTTTTATTCTCTGACCCAAACAGAGCTTTTAAGATCCCCGTTCTGTTAAAGCATGTAATCCTAAAAAAATCTCCATAAGAATCAATGTAAGTTTTTCACGTAAATGCGGAGTCTGCACATAGCAGAAGGGAGAGTAGTAGAAGAAAAGAAGGAAGGAAAGCAAGCAGGTCCAAACCCAACACCAGGGACCTTGACTCCACTCACCACAGAAATTAAGAACAGATATAATTCTCCTAACTTTACTCGTATGAGAAAGTGAAGCTTTCTCATATTTGAATGTGTAGGCGCCATTTGAACTAATTTCCCCAAATCAGCTTCATTTTTGCACTCTTTCTGAGTGTGCCTGTGGCTTTTGGTCACATGCAAAAGCTCTATACATAACAGCTTTATCATACTGGGGCTGTTGTAGATAACAAGTTAGAGTCCTGTTGTTTTAGGTGTGGATTGCTCTGTTATGTACGACTCTCCTTCCCCTCAGACAAGAGTGAAGGACATCACTCGGGTCCTCTTGCTGGCATTACCCACACAGCAGCCACCCATTTCTGTGAAATTTTCCAGCTGATTGACGTAACTAAGTCAAAAGTGGAGCAACTACTGTTGATGTGTGCTTAGCCCGGGGTTTGCTGCTGCTATTTCAGATGTGAAATATGCCCACATGTTGGAAAGTCCACTCTGTCTTTCCATGTGTATCAGCTGGACATACAGAAGGAACAGCCTGTCTCCATAAACCTCCCTCCCACATATTCAGATACAGTCAGAGCACTCGGGAGATATTCCCTGCCAAGGCAATTTGCAGTCTCTCAAAACGAGACCTAGCGAAAGGTGAGGACCTTTTCAGGGGAGCAAAGTGTTATTATCACTTTCATGTACTTGTCACTGAGACCTGGAGACCTTGCAGCAGTCAGGAACCTTGTTCCCACTGGTTTAAGGTGAGATCACACATGTCTTTAGGGAAAAGTGTGCTGGGGGAGATCACCGCATCAAAATGCAATCATTAGTCTGAAGTTCACTTTTGTTCATAGTTGGAAGAACCCTCAAACATCCAAACTGTAAATCTTTAAGCTTGAGTTTGCACAGGAAACCTGCAAACTCTGCTGAGCTTCTGGATGTATGGTTGACCTTAGTTGCGTTTTACCAATGCAGCTTTCTACTTCACAGCCTCCACAGCAGGAATTTACCTAGCCAAGGAGGGCTTGAGCACAGGAGGTCCCCAACTACAATCACTCAATACCCTGTTTCTGAGTGCCAGGCCTTTGGCACCTCATTTTCATTCTCTGTCATGAAGATAATAGAGACAAGGACAAAAGGAGAGAAGAGTTGGGAACCTGGACACCATCTGAGGACTGCTCTGCCTCAAAGGACCTACATTAGGCTGAATTAAAGCCCTAAAGTATCATCTCTTTGGGGGAAAAATCCCTCATTTTGTCCTGTGCTTCTCTGGTATCTACAACTGCTTGTGCCTTGGAGCTTGACTTCATTTTAGGCCATGTTATTACCAGTAATAAATAAAGTAATGAGAATATCTTCACCAAGAACTTGGAATAAATTCATACACCTCTTCCCAGTGGGAAAGTCCTGTTGTCCTCTCTCAGCACATTAACTACTGAGACAGACCAGGGTGTTCTTGCCCTTCACACAGCATGGCAGTGCAAAAGTGGGAATCCTTTTCCCCATTTCCCCTGCTTAAGGGTCTCCAATGCACCTCAAAAGCCAATTCAAAACCTTCCCTCTACATCAGGTGGCTTGGAACACTGTGTCCCTAAGAGGGCAGTTGGGATGGTACCTTGATCACAGCATTTCTGGGTAAAATCTGAATTTCTGTAAGAGACACTGCGGCTGTAGGAGGGCAGGGCAGAAAGGAACTAGTCCAGACCCAAATGTTTGTTGGCAATGAGGTGGATGGAGGAAAAGATTGTGCTCACAGATCTCAGAGTAGGTCCTCACCAAAAGGTACAGATGTAGCAATGACCAAAGTATGGGATGCATGTGATGGAGGGGTCTGGCCCATATCTAGCAAGGACAGTCTTTCTTTTGACTTTAAAAGGAGCTGGAGCCAGCCAAGATGCCTAGTGCCTGATGGGATGGGCAACAGGATGGGCAGGAGAAGAGACGGAAAGCGGAGAAGAGGCTGGAAATGTAACTGCAGACTGCTGAATGACGCACCCAGTGTTAGGGGGTATTGTTTTCTGCCATAATTCCTCTGAAACCCAATACAACATGTTCAGAAGTGTGTTTCAAAGTTCTATTTCTCTTCTGGGAATGGAGCTGCTGTTGCACAGGCATTGAAGTTGCTTTGGGGGGGCTTCTTCTTTGCTTTTTTTTTTTCCCTTTTAATTCCTTTAATAAGAAGCAGCTTTCTGTTTCCTTTTACAAATGTTAAGCTGCAGTGTCTATGTGCGTGCATGTGTCTCTGTGTGTGAGAGTCTCCAGTCCATTGTGAAACACAAACCAGAATATCAAGCCTTTGCATTTCCTTAGATCATTTTTTATCTGATATTGAATTAAGTAAAGGGCTTAATGTTCAAAGTGGTGTTTGGGGAGTTACTTGCACAAATTCTGTTATTGCTGTTAATGGGATTTCTGCAGATTTCTTTGAAGATGAGTCCCTTAATGTAGAATAGGAAAAGACATTCTAAATTGTAACTTATTTCAGACAAATCTATCTTTAATTTTTACCAATAGAGCATTAGAGATGTGAGACAAAGAAGCGTTTTCTGCATTTTTTCATGTATTAGCATTATTGTCAGGCACGAGAAGACAGGTTTGGTTCAGATAATCCAGTGGATACTTTGCTGAATTCTTAGAAGCGGAGAGAAAGGGACTTTAAGTTTTGAAATAATGATGAAATTTGGTGACATTCAGAGAATACAAAGCTGGAAAGAAATGGTCATAAAACATTTCCTAGACACTATCTTACACTGCAGACTCAATACTGATGGAAATCTCAGGTTGCAAAGTGGACATCTCAGCCTGCAGCTCAGTAGTACCTGCCTTAGTTATTGGACTAGGTGATGACCACCCTGCTTTTAAGACGTGACTAGAAGCAGAAAAGAGCAAGCAAAGGGTAGTCTGGCTGATGGGACTGCAGAGAAAAGATCCAGCATAATGCATTTTCTTGAGAAATCTCATCCCTTCTGACTCCAAAGAAGTGTCAGATCAGGCTTGTCTTATATGAGCTGAGAACAGAAAAGTCTGGGCCAGCCAAGCAACCTGTGGGCTGAGGCTTGCAGCCACTAAGGACAGAGCAGGGCAGCACTAAAGAAAAGTGTTACCTAATTTTCAGGTGCCTGGGCAGAGGGCATCTCACCTGACTCCAGCCAAGGCTGGAGTAGTGGTCATCCCAGGGCATCCAAGACATGAATGGGATGGCAAATGCAAGGAGAAGTCACACCCTCTTGGAGCAGCAGCTAGAAGTAGCGTTTTAGGGTCTCTCAGATAGTGGTAGACAGCTATGTTGAGTCAACCTGTTCAAGTCCCACCTGGATATCTGCTTGTACGGCTCCACTGACTGTACCAGATGCAATCATAGACACCGACATGCTTGCAGACACCCACATGTACACTTCCATTTGCCTTAGTGAGACAACCAAGCTCCACACCTCTTTTGTCGTTTGTGTCTCTGGAGGAATGCATGGTGTGATAACTACACTGGTCCAGGCAGCTCCCATAAGATTGATGAGCAGTTTAATGCTAGCTTTCTCACTGCTGAGCTTGCAGTGAAGATTTGTGGGCTGTTTCCTTCTCAGATCCTTGCAATCCCTATCTTTTATCCTCTGATCTGGATGATAAAGTTGACAGAAGCTATATAAATTATAGTCTTTGGAGTATTAATTGCCTGTTTCTAAAAGATTAATTACAGAATATCTCTTACATTCACAGATCAGTATTAGTGAGATATGCAGTATTATTCAACAATATCTCTTCCTGAGTCATCCAGTCTGTTCTGGATGTAAACAGGGTGGTAGTTTCTGAGCTTAGAGGTGTGAAGAAGTTACAGGAGAGAAAGAGTTAGTATGAACTTTTGTGCTTTACGTACCTGTCATAACTGCCTACGTATAGGCTCGTGGTCCATAGTAAACATGGAGCAATTTAACACACTTAACCCAAGAGTCAAGGTCACACCGTCACCTTAGTGTTAGTGCTCTTTCTGCTTCGGTGAGTGGTCCCATCCCCTCCTTGTGTCACTTCTGCTTTCTCACTTGTGCTGGCATCAGTATTTTGGCAGTTGGGAAATTCAGCTGGCTAAAGACTAACCCCCATTAAAAAGCCATCTTATCTCTCAGCTGGCTTATTTTCCCAATCTGTCTATCTCCTTGGATGCATGAGCTCTTCCATCAGCATTTTGGGATAGGTAGGAACAAGCACCCAGGAGGTAAGGGAGAAAAGGATCATCTTTTTCAGTTGCATATGAATTTACACTGAATTCAGGTACAAGAGTTGCCATAGTCCTAGGGACAAGGGCAGACACTTCTTCATACCACATGCAGAGCAGGAGAATTGTTGTGTCTCACATAGCTCACCTTGCACTCAAGCGTCCATAAGCTGAGCTAAGCACCACAAGACGAAACCCAGTAGATCTCCATCCTAGATATATGATTTCACTGCATATTTGAAAGCCGTGCCTCAAAGACATACAGAAGCAATGCAAAGAAACCACATGGAGGTGATGAGCTGAAAAATTGACCTAATGAATTCATGTGCAGAGCCACGCAAAGATATTTGAGAGACCTAAACGAGTATCTCTATGGTTGATCAGGTTGGCTTAGATCTCTGTGATCTGAGGCATTCTGCTGACATGCCCCTATTTCCTCCATAAAAGCTAACCAGTCTTTCTCTACTGACCTCACTTCAGTTTTGTCACCAGTTATCCACACACTTTTAAGTTGGATGAAAGCTTGACATACTATATTTTTGCTCTATTAAAATACTCTTCGTAATTTTTAAATGCCATTTCCCTCTCCCCCTCCCAGAAAACCTGAGGAGGTTCCTCAGCAAGGCTCTGTAACCATCCAGTCACATAAACACATAGCTAAATTTGAGCACCCAAATAGTTCTGGACTCTGAAGTTTGGGAAGGAGTTTTGAGGTGTTTTCTGCAGGGTGGTAAGAAGTGCCTTCAGTTGTATCTGACATTACCAATTGTGCTAAAAAGCTGTTTTATTAGTGACTGCTGTTTCTGGTGATATATGTACTCTACAAATGTTTCCAAAATTACCACTTGCAATATATATCCATTCTTACTCTGCTCTAAATTTTCAGAACCTTGAGGTGTTGTTTTCTTTGCTAATTAATGCTTTACTTCCTCCCCCCCCAATAGGTTTCTCATTTCCTCCCACTGTGGTCTATCAACATGACTTAATTTTAGCTTTTCAGGCATATGCACCACATCTAAATTCCTTCTGTAGCCAAGGAAGGAGACAAGCACCTCCAGAGGCCAGTTTATCTCATCTATTTAAGACTGTTACCTAGGACAGGATGAACTGTCTTTTGTAGAGAAGGGAGGCAGATGTCTTCAGAGGACAATTAGTCAATGTATCTAAATTTTGGAAACCTGAAGTCAGAGAAATCTCACCACAAAGTTGCTTTGGGGATGAAAATTGATTTAGTTTACTTTGGAGCCCTAATATTTTTTCCCCACTTCCATTCCAAGTAGTTTTTATGTAACTGATGTAAAGAAACCCTGGGCCCTTTGAAATCAAGAATCTTCACTGCAGACCAGTTCTAGTGAACCCTTCTACTTAACAGAAACTGAGTCAACTTAATGCAGACTCGTTTTTCCTGCAAGCTCTTCTAAAATTTGCTCTTCCTTCATAGACAGCCTCACCACTTTCTGCCCAGGTGACCGTCACATCAAAGATACTTGGGACCTATTCTTACAAGTAGCATTTTGTCTCCCAGTCTGCACCTAGGATGTTGAAGTCTCCCATGTTAGTGTCATCCTCAGGGATATTTTTTCCTTTAACAAGAGCTTCTGCCCACATGGCAGACACAGCAATTCATCACATTCTCAGTACCATCTCCAGAGAACTTGTCCTACCATCCAGTCCGAAAGGACTTCAGAGAGGTTCTCTGCCAGTCATGCTACATTACCTTAATTCTTCTTATATCCTAAGCATCTTCTCCATTCAGTTCATTCTTGGACAGCTGTTAACTTCTCTGTGTGCAACACAGACTCATGCCTAGCAGAAACAGATTTCCTTTATTGTCCCATCAGGGGTCTGTTGCTCTTTTTAACCTGTTTGGTTCCTTAGAATCCTTATGTTAAGCTCAACAATTTGTTTTCTTAGCTTATGTCTATATGATCAAGATTCATGGGCAGACATGTCCTAAATCTCCAGCAGAAGCTGCACAGAGAAATGCTGTTTCAGGGGAGTGCTCAGCCAACCTCAGAAGCCTTGCTGCAAGGTGGAGTTCATCTCCCAGAGTAGCACATTGCTCTAACACTGATAAACAGCTTGAAGAACAGAGCCACATCCTGGACACATACCTGGGAAATCCACCTGTAAAAGACTGGGTGGACTTAGGCTTGACAGTAAAACCTGGGTTTTTTGGGTATTGTTCACAAATTAAGTTATTAGTTCACAAAATAGATTATTAATATATTTCACCCATTCCTTCCCTTACCATAAATACTCTTTGACACTCACCATCTTCTTTTCCCTATGGCATGCCTTAATCCATTATTGTGCCCTGATTTCCCTGTTCTTTCTTATGTCATAAATCAAGAGCAACTATTTACACATTTATATACAGAGAAAAGCACCTTGTGAGTTTTCAGAAGGAAGTACTCAGCTGTATCTTCAGGCATCTCTAAAAAACTGGCCTTAAGGCAGTAACTACTTACTGCAAGCAAAGGCAGGTACTTTGATAAATAAAATGATTCCCTGACAACGTAATTCCCAAGGTAGAGAGGGAGGAGAGCAGAGACAGGATAAGAGATTTTAATTGTCTCCCTTTTCCAGCAGGAAGCAAGCAGAAGGAATAATTGTTAATTGCTGTTAATTGTTAATTGCTGCCTCCCCCATCTGCAAAGCTTTCATTAGGAACTAATGAAAACTTAGAAGAGCTTGAATGGGTATATTGCTCTCTGGCTCTACAACGTTTTTCCTGTATAGCAGAAAAGGGGTAAGTTTTCCACTGACATTTGTTTAGAAGGAAGCTCAGAGCCTCTAGCCCTGTCACGTGGTTTCAACTATGCCAGAGGAACACATCACTGTGAAGAGTTTAATGGCTTCCAAAACATGATGAGTATTTTGCTATTATTTATTCTTTTATCCGCACTGCTCATCTCAAAACACTGCATGGTTTTCTTTCATGAAAAGTCTTTTGGCAGCAGCCCTGGAGCATGACTCAATGAGTGCGTCTCAAGACCCATTTCTGCTATGGCTGTCCTAAAAAGTCCCTGCTCCCAGGAGAGTGGCTTTGTGAGGTTACCTGGTGATCATCTGATCTGCAGAAAGCCTCTGCACCTTGCACTGTAGATAATGGAAGTGGTTGCTTTTGTTATTCCACACTGAGTACACTTGCTCAGATGAATCGCAGGTTTGTAGAGAACTGGAGGGTGATGGCCAACGGGCAGAACCCACCATAACAGGTGCTTCAGGACGCCCATTGCTGTTGTTCTGTCCCCGCCATAGCAGGTCCTGGTATAAATAAATCTAAGGTCGCTGCATTTGGAGCAAGTATTAACACTGAGGCTTAAAAAGGGAACTGCCAAATCCACTTTTAATTCCCACCATTAATTATCGTGGCAAAATATTCACATGTGTCTCTGTTGGCAAGCTTTGCACCTCCTCTAAACAAGCCTTTTACCTCATCCAGCCTTACTAATTCATCCTTATTTTAATCAAATCTGGAGACACTGGGCTGTACGTAGGATAGGAAGATGCAGATCAGTACAGAGAGCTGTAATTCAGGAGCTGCCTTACCTCCTGCCAGCCACTGAATCTATTTCATATATCTTTCCATCTCCCTGTCTGTAAAATGTGCAAAGCACTGCTTACTGCACTTCAAAAATCTTGTGAGTTCCTTAGTTGTGGATAACTAAATATTATGACATATAAAAGCACAGGGTATAGATATATCATAGACTTCACACTTGTATTTCACACTCTCTATTAATGTGGCACTCCATGGTGACATGATATTTACCAAAGACTTCCTGGGAGCAGATTTGAAATTTTATTTATTTTTTTTTTCAAGGCTAAAAACTGTTAAGCTCAGTGTTTATCTGCAATGGCAAGGGAAGGTTCTCAATGAATGGTAATGATAGGTTTCTAGTCATAAAAATAGCCTTTTCTATGCTGAGGAAAGAAAAAAAAAAAAAAAGAAAATACCCTATGAGATTTTTCTGGCATTAAGGCAGTCAAATTGTCTTTTTAAATAGTGTGGAAATTGACAGATCATAAAAAATATAGAGAACAACCATCGGAGAGTGTACGATAATCTAGCAATATGGAAATTACAAATGTTAATATTTCCCCCCGAGTCAATGAAATATGCAAAGGAACAACTGCATAATACAGCAAGCTCCATTTAATCCCTAGGTAGCTAGAGTTAGTAAGATACCCTATCCTGGTTTTTTTTTTTTCTTCGTTAATAACAAATCCACCAAATTACTTCAATGGTGAAGGATAGAAACATCCTCTCTGAAGTTCAATTCTTGCACAAAGCTGCTCTGTCAAATATCCAAATTTAATGATGCTCTGGTAGTTTCTGATCTTGCTGAATTCTTATTGCAACATGAAAAGTCAGTTGGGCTAAATTTGTGCAGCTGCCATCAGCATTCATTTGCCATAATGGATTTTCTTGGTGATTCATCAAACCTAGCTTTTTTCTCCAGCAGAAACCAGCAAGCCATCTGAAACAGTGGGGAAGTCTGTTCCCTGAACCACGCTCACCAGCTTGTGACTGGTTTCCTTTTTAAAGCAAAATATTTTTCTTGCAAATTTGGAAGAAATCTGAACAGATATCAGATTCAGGATTCCTCCCCCTTTGGTAACAGAACTGTAGAGTAAAAGATCAATTCCTTCCTTAAAAAGCGCAAAATATTTTGTTAACTAACATCAGTCACAAAATGACAACGGTGGTATGTTCCTGCAGTGAGCAAACCTTCGCTATACAAACAGCAGCATCAAACTCACCAAGCGGATAGCTGTCTGTAAAACATGACCGAATGTGCCTTTTACTTAAGAGCTTCTTTTTCCAAGAGGTTTTGTTTAGTTTCAGTGCCTGAGCTGCACTTTGAATAATGGATTGCAGCAGTTTCAAAATACAGCAGCAAACTCAGCCAGAGCTTGCTCAGGCTCCCGATTCAGAAGAGCACTTCAGCGTGTGCTTAATTTAAGCATATACTTAAGGGTCTAAAGGACTGAGCAACGCACTTGTGCCCCTCTAATTAGAGATTACTCAAATCTTGCTGCAATACAGACCAGCAACGGAAGATGACTCAACCCATCTTCCCTCAATGCAGGGCCAGAAGCAACTCCAATGGGTGGAAAACCTACTTCTAACAAAAAAGACAGGGGATTTGTCTATACTTAGAGTTACACAGGCATATTCTGGGCTAAACTTGAGAGGGAGGCACTGGCAGGACCGTCCAGAGAGTCCTGAATGAAGAAATAATGCTGCATACAGACAACGTTGAAATCAGGCCTTTTTATTCAATCCCGCTCCAGTTAGCATGGAAGGGAGTTGCACTGTGAAATGATGCTTGTGTTGCCCAGAGAGATGATGTTGACAGCTCAAGGTTGACCCACCTGAAATTAAAGTGGCTCCAAACATGAGTGAAGGATTTTATACTGCGCTGGGACTCGAGGTAGGGACAACATATCAGTTATTGCAGAGGGGAAAGCAAGCTCCAAACAACAGCGTGGACAGATGGGGTCTGACTGCAGCTAGCTGAGCTCCGATGAGGTTTTCCACAAGAGGATCTGATCCTTTTAGCTCTGATCCAAGGTTGCTAAGCTCAAGGGAGCCTGCAATGAGACTTAGCGTCATGCAAGTCCTGGACAGGCAGTTTTCATCAGAGGCAGGGTTCAAGCATGCCTGTCTGATTTTGTCATTCAAAGTTTCCATTGAAAAACTTCCTGTTCCCAATAGTTCTGGCTGTAATTCTCCCAAATATAGGTGCTTCAGACAGAAAATCCTCTTCACACAGTTTCCCTTTTAGCAGCAAAACCAACCTGCTTTGCATTGCTTGGGCTTAGAAGATTTCAATCGTGGCTTTGAAGCAAGTTTATCATCTTCCTTCCCTCTCTCTACAAGCTACACTTTCCTGTTAAATGTGACAGAGTTGTCCCTGGATCAACAAGCTAGAACAAACGTAATCCCCCCGTAACAAGAGAGTGGCCCTTTGGGGGGGAGTCGGGGGGCAGGAGGGGAAGCAATCAATCCCTTACAGCAGCACGTGCCTAATGGATCTGTCTCTTTCATTAGCTCTGGGCTCCTAATAACCACTGTCTTTGCCAAACGAGGGACGTGTTATGTCAGCTTCTTCTCCTCCCTTCCCTGCCTTGTCAGTGGCATGCTAATTTATGTAATCAATTCATAGTACTGCTTAATGAATAGCTTTGAAGTCGTTAGATTCATCTGCTAGTAAAGGGGCTGATTGGTCAGCCTCTGAATCATTTCCATTTTCTGAAGCTCGACAGTGTCAGCCAACATAATTGCTTTCAAAACACCCTTGGGAGACACTTGGGAAGTAGCTGTATACTCACCCTTTATATTTAAGTGGAAGACAAAGTGGAACAATAATAATACTTAGCATTTTTACCACAATCTATATCATTAAAATTCTCCCCAAACATTAACTAATTTTTGCAGTATGCCCAAAAGGTGAATCATTACTTCACTTATACAGAAGAGAGTCAGTAATAAAGACAACAGGTCCTAAGCTCCTTGGATGTTGCAGCCGATGGGTACCTTTGTGCTCAGGAAGGCCAGCGGTAAACCCAGATTCACAATGTCCCTTCAGTACCTAACTCCTATGGAAATCCCTGGGGAATGTGAGCTCCAGGATTTTAAACCACACAAAAAGCAGAAATCACTGGGAACACATTCAAAGATATGAGGAGCCTTTTCCTCTCAGGAACATGGTCTTGATGGAGACACATGGGCAGCCACTGACAATTTACAATTACTATGCTTTGGGGAGACAAGATTTTTTATCCTGACTGACAGCTCTGTGGGTGCCTCTCTTCTCACCATCCAAGCACTGTTCTGTCTTCACATCTGAGTCCTGACCTGCTGTTGATGGGCACGGTGGTGTACAGCTGAGCTCAGCTCTCCCCCATGATGTGCAGCTGGCATAAGGAAAGGAATTGAGGAAAGGGGGCAAACGCTCGTCAAATTCCCACCCCAATGCAAAGTGTGGATCCTAGCAGTGTGCTGCAAGGGATCTTGTGTGGATGCAATCTGATGCTTGGGTCAGACACTCAGATGCGTGCTCAGCCAGCCCTACCAAAACCTGCGTAGATGCAGCCCAGGACAACAACTACAACACATTGATTTAGCTAGGAGACTGTAAGGAGAAGGTGAGATTTCCTTTCAGCTTGACTGTCTGCTACCAACAGAGATGAGTACTGCTTTAATTACTTGAAAACTTTCAAATACAAAGAGTTTTGCTGTGCTTTTTAATGGTTATTCAAGGGTTTTAGACTCCGCAGTGAGCTGTGATGCAGGATGCCCTCTGGCCACACCATTTCAGTAATGACTCTGGCATTTCTGACAGAAACTAACAGCATAAATTGTTATCAACGTTTTTGGCAAAATACTGCAAGCTAGAAATTGGATTTCCCCCGCTCCTGCCTCCTCCTTCACTCGTTAATGAGCTACTTCTTCAAGGTGCCAATGATAAAGCTGTAAAGTGAGATGGGCAATTTATTTTCTGGGCCTGAGACCCTAGACACAGTAACATACAGTTATTTATTTTAATGCATCATCCATATAAAATTACATGATGCTTTACAGGTATAGCAGGAAGAGAAGTTACCTTATCCTGGGGACTTTTAAGATGGGATATTGATGAGATGTGAGAGCAAGACTAACATGAGATGAAGGACTCTCACGCTCCAGGTACAGGCAAGGGTGGTGACAACTGTTTTTGCCATGCATTACCTCTTAGACTTCAAGAAGTTGGGAGTGGGCAGGGCAGTTCATTCTAGGCAGGGATATTTGGAATCCTTTAACATCACTGGAGAGATGCAGCCTCTCCCATAGAATGATTTATCCTGCTGTAGTTCACATGTTTAAAATCAGTGAGATGAATAATGGTCTATTTCTGATTCCCTATTTCTCTCCTCCAGCTTATAAAGAAGGCCAAGAGCTGCTAGGTCAGACAGAAGTGTTCACACTGCAGGTGTCTGAAGACAGGCTAAACATTCCCACCTTGACTTTATGGACACACAGCTTGCAGTTCTGCCAATAAATGTTTTTTTCACTGATTCTGAATGCTTGTGGAATCAAGGATGGGATTTGTCTGCCTAAACATTACAGCATTACAGCACCTTGCAGAGGTGGCAGATTTGAGACAGGACTTGTAGACCAAGCCCTTCTGGACCAGCACCTGGACTACAGATCCTACAGTACCTAAAATGGCACAAGAGATCATAGTATCATAGAATCTCCTGAGTTGGAAGGGACCCACAAGGATCATCGAGTCCAACTCCTGACCCCTGTATAGGACAATCTCAAAATTCACACCATGTGTTTGAGAGCATTGTCCAAATGCTTCTTGAATATTGTCAGGCTCGGCGCCATGACTGCCTCCCTGGGGAGCCTGTTCCAGTGCTCCACCACACTCTGGGTGAAGAACCTTTTCCTAATGTCCAACCTAAACCTCCCCTGGCATATCTTCCTGCCATTCCCTTGGGTCCTGTCACTGGGCGCCAGGGAGAAGAGATCAACACCTGCCCCTCCTCTTCCCCTGGTGAGGAAGCTGTAGACCACGATGAGGTCTCCCCTCAGTCTCCTCTTCTCCAGGCTGAACAGACCAAGTGACTTCAGCCACTCCTCATACGGCTTCCCCTCCAAACCCTTCACCATCTTCGTGGCTCTCCTCTGGATACTCTCCAGTAGCTTCGTACCCTTTTTATACTGTGGCACCCAAAACTGCACACAGTACTCAAGGTGAGGCCGCACCAGTGCAGAGTAGAGCAGGACAATCACTTCCCTCGACCGGCTAGCAATGCAGTGCTTGATGCACCCCAGGACACGGTTCGCCCTCTTGGCTGCCAGGGCACACTGTTGGCTCATGTTTAGCTTGCCATCGACCAGAACCCCCAGATCCTTCTCTGCGGGGCTGCTCTCCAGCCTCTCGTTCCCTGGTCTGTACGTACATGCAGTCTGTACATACATCCAGATCTGCACTTCAGCAGTGGGATAGTGCCCAGAGGTGCAGACATCAAGGTGGCAAACGCCTCTTACAACAAGTGGAGAAGCGATCCACACAATCAGTGGAAATCAGTGTGCAATTCATCTTGCCAGATGCAGGCATCTACCTCAAGATAGGAGGCTTCACACTATAACCTCCAGCAACCACAAGGGTAGCTGAGGGTGGCCTGGGATTTGTGCAGATGTAGAGACTCTCATCATCTGGATCCTACCCTTGATGTCTAGTAAGTAGATAGCTGGATCTTTATTCCTTTTTCAGTCAGTAGTGAGAAACAGGTTCTTCTAAGCTCCAACTTCTAGAGGAGTTTGAGGTGCTGAAAGGTCTATTGCCTGCGCTACAGCTGTTGTACCAAAAGGGTGCAGGTTTTTCCGTGGTAGCCCATGGCATATCTATCAACTGTGTGTGGCTTGCTCAAGTATTTCAAGGACTGTCCACTGGTGCACAGGACGCTAAGGTGGTGGAGTTGCACCCTGGATGACTAGCTCCAGTGTAGGTGTCTCCACCTACAGTCATAGACATTTCTGGGCTGCTGCAACCCGTGTAATAGAATTGCTTTCCCCCATGCTTTCCTCCCCTTCCAGAGCACCCTAAATTTCTGTCATTGTTTTTCAGGCTGTAGAAATACGAGTTATCTCAAATTGGATGGATATGCTTTGCTCTTTGTCTGTGGAAACTCAGGCATGCATCACCTGCAAGAAGCTATTTTATAAGCACATTAATATTTTTATTAAGATAGGAATATATTAATATCTTATTGGTATATGAATATTTTTATTAATATTTGAAGGAAAATACAGAAAACAGAATATTTAAGTGTGTAAACCTGTGCCAATCTCTATCAGTGATGCCCCCACTGTATCCTGCCTAGCATCTGATTATTGCTCCAAAAGTGAACCTCTCCCATCTATCCTGTGACACATCAGCACCATGTGGGTTATCTCAGGTACCCTAGGAGGGGTCATACAATACTAGAGGTCTATGTGTGAGCAACAGCATTATGCCTAGACTTACTTGTGGACCACAACAACGAGAAAAGATCACTGAAGGTAGGTAAGGAGTTGGGATAGGTTAACCCAGAGGATAACCAAGAGATAGAGGATGAGCTTAGCCAGAGGTTATGAAACATCCAGGAGAGTAGGCATTGGTATTTAAAAGGAAATGCTCTTTGAACCTTGAGGAAACAGTTTCTCTAATCTGCTGGATAGTGCACATTGACAGGTGGTGTCAGGGAAGGACTGTGAGAAGGTCTTGATTCTCTGCCCCATGCAGTCAGGGTTGGAGACAAATTTGTTCCAGAGTGGGGACAACTCAGACATGGGCTTTCAGCAGGCAGGAACAGTGATCCAAGGTGGCTTTTTTCCCCTACTTCTTTTTTCTTTTAGTGTTTTCCTTTTGTTTACTGAAAAGGCACAATACTGCTCTCCCCGTTTTTGCTTCCAGGGGAACAGAAGGTGTGACCTTCCCGTGATGCTCGCATACAGGGCTCTGCAAGCAGATCACACGGGCAATACCTGGTTTTCCAGGGAAAGGATGCAATGCCAGCCTACAGGTGGGGGCTGCACCTTCTCATGGGGACCCTCAGTGTATGTATATCCCAGAAGAAACTTGTGCTAGTCAGACCCCCAAAGTCACCATGAGTGGTTGTGCAGGGAAGAGGCAGTGACACAGTGTGAACTTCCCTCTGCAAGGGAGCACAAGATGAAACCAGAATGGACAAGTGTCGCGTTCACCACAGCAGGGACAGCCTGTGTGGGTCCTGGCCACCACTTTGTTCCTTCTTCCTTCAGGGAAACCAAACCTCACTTGTCTTGTCATGGTCTCCAGCCCATGCTACCGCAGGCACTCAACATGCTAACATTTTGCCATCCCTTCTGTTTTGTTCGTCCAGCCCTGGTTTTAATCTTGAGAGAAGTTTAAACAAGAAAACCACCACCAGCAACCAAAAGGCTCTGCCTTCACCATAAAAGCATTTTCATTTCTTGCCTGAATACCGAAGTAATCTTTTCACCTGCAGTATGTATCTCTTCACCTGGGGTATCTCGTGTAATTACTGACAGCATTGAGAGGAAAAGCCTTGCGTTAACTTCCTGTCCTTGCTGCTCAAGAATGTCCAAGGGACCCTAATGCACTGTTTTTATTTTGCAAGAAAGCTCCTTTCATGCATGGTTTATTTGATTTGATTTATAAAGGGAGACAGCAAGGCAGTTGTCACCTCTTCTTCCCATGCAGGCATGAGGTCTGAGCAGAGACGAGGTGAGTGGTGCTTGGTGACAGGTTATTGCCAAGGTTGAGATATAGGGCCTTTTTGTTTTATTCTCCATCTAAATTAGTTACTGCAAAGAGATTTCCCTGGTGGAAAATTAGTTTCAATATTTATTTCCTACCTGACACTTTATTATTCTTTTATTGAGTGGAATGTGTGCTTTCTCTTTCAGGGCAGGCTTTCATGCAGAGCTCGCTATAACCTGCCTCCACTGTTTTGGTTTATAAACTCATGCCAGGTGCCTGTTACAGTTGACTGCACAGAATGAATAACTGTTTGAGGGCTGACCCTTGTCCATTCTCAAAAATAAAGATAATGCAAGCACCCAGTTCAACTTAACCCAAGATGGAAATAATTTCTGATTTCTCTTATAGCAAAAAAAAAAAAAAAGAGGGTTGGAGGGGACCTAACACAACATCCCTATGAATTGTCAGAAATGCTTCATTCAAAGTGTTTTATTTATAATTTGGTCATTTGTAACAATAGGAAAGCTAGACTGAGACAAACTTCATAAACTGGGGAAGGGGACAGCTCACTGTGAATATGCTCAGGTTTTGGAGACTACAAAGTCTCAGGTGTTGTCCACTGCCCCTCTCTGCCTGGGAGGGTGTAAGTGCTTCGTAATCTTCTGCATCTGCTTTTTTCAATCTCTCTTGCTTGCATCTCTCTGCTTTGTATAAAATATTCAAACATGCTTTGGAGAGGGGGTGGAGACATGGCCTTGAGGGCAGTGACTCCCGAGCACCAAGGGGCAATATGTTCTCCAGTAGTTCCCTCTCACATTTTTTTCCACCATCTGGCTTTGCCTGGTAGGGGCATACAGGTATTGCTGAAGCACAAGACTTGCTTTGCGTGGTGGCCCAAGACCCATGGCTCCAGAAAACTACTTAGCAACCTGTGAAATTTTTATATTTGCTTCCCTTGAGCAAACTTAAAGTGAAGCAGTTCACATGCCTGGTGTGCCTCCAAGAGGAGAAAGCAACACCCTTCCCTGTGTTACTTGTCAGCCTTTCCATTAAGAGAGGATGAACGTGATTTCAAATCCCTGCAGGTCAAGGAAGTTGAATCCTGGTCTACTACCGCAGTGCTGGATTACAAGAAAATAGGTGCCATCGTGTTGGCTTTGCAAAGGACTCTAGGGTGAAACCACGTTTCAGCTGAAATGGTTCAGCAATTTCTGTTGTTACAAGTAGTATTCAGTTTGCAGCTCATACCTTGCTTTGTTCCTCCTGTAGCTCTTGGAAGCTCCTGTGGGCAGCACGTCTCTCCTGGTGAACTGAACACTGGACTTCAGGAGACTCGTTGTCTACTTCTGCCGCTGTCCAGTTTAGGGAGAATCATTTCATATTTACATGTTCACTTTTCCCACTTTTCAATAGTTATAGTGTTAATGTCTTCAGAGAAAACTTGAAATCTAAGTAAAAAAGGTAAGACTAATAATTCGATAGTGCTACAGTCTCATTGTTAGGACGTAAGCAGTTTAAATATCACATGGTAAACCAAAAGCACTCCACTTTCCTAATGCTGTGGCTTCAGCGGTTCCTTTGAATTTCAGTAATTTGGCTGCCTCTGGGGTCCCCTTTATCAAAATATGTGGTGAACACTTAAAAGTCACCCCTCAAATATGATGGAGAATGAACAACTCTTAAGGTACTTTTCTTCAAAATGCATCGAAGTGCTAACCAAAGGTATACTGAGTTGCAAATAAATTTCAGATATTTATAGGGTTATAGTAGGAAAGATTTAGCAAGAGAATGTTCATAATAGAGCTTTCTCACCAAATAACTATATGCAGAACAATGTAATATCACAGAGCATATCAGAGATGCCTTTACATTAAGAATGTCATCTATTTTCGTAACGGAAATGTAAGAGTTTCTGCTGATGTTTTGGAGACTGAAATGTGTTTTTCTCCTCCCTGAGCTGATTTTTTTTTTTCTCACTTTGGCATCTTATTTGTATCGTTTCTTCTTATACAATTTTATTGTGACATCTGGCTGCAAAATAAAAATGTAGCCTACAGGAAAGTTTAGAATTGTGTTCCCTACAGTGCATCAGTCAGACAATAAAATAGCCATCACTAGAAAAGTGTGTTTACAAAAGCTATTATTTGTAAATAGAAAGTTTTCTTCTGGCTTTACATCTAAATGAATGCATAGGGACAACTTTCCAGATGATGTAAGCTGGCTTCAGGATGGCTCTACCAATTTTTGCAAGCTGGAGATCTGTTCAGGAGGCCTCCTTTCCTTTCTATCACTTCTTCTGAGAGCGTCTAAAAATGCACCTCTATTGGGTGAGTACGGGGTTGGTTTTTTTGGTCGGTTGTTTTTTGTGCATGTGGGGGGGTCATCTTTCACTGTGTTCATCCCACTGTTCCTTCTCATCCTGTGACCAACTCCACTGACCATCTCATGGTCTTCTCAGTGATGTGCCTGTCCAAATTTAGGCAACCATTTCTGAAAGTAATTTGGGTTTCAGTATCCTCCTTTGAAAACTATGAATAATACTACTAAGAGGTCCGTGGGAGAGTTAATACTGGATTAGAAGCAGTTCCAAGATTACTATCACAAAGCGTTAATACATTGATTTCCTCAGCCTACTGTACTGAGCGAAAGCAGCATGATTACCTGCTTACAAAATGGTTAAGTCCATACAGATAGTGCAGAGGAAAATGCAGGCAGATCAAAGCACAGTTTTGACAACAGGCTTGCTAAATAAGTTATTTTAGCAACTTGTTATGAGGCAAAAGAAGGAAAGCCTTGCCTGGAGGCCCCATTGCATGAAGAAGACCTTGCAAAACTTTACAGATCAAGAGGAATTGGTTTGAGAAGAGGTTGTTTGGAGATAGTAACCCCGTTCTATTCACCTGATGGTGCTAGACATGGATTATATTATAGTACTGCCATGCACTGAAATAGAACATGAACATATAGACGGAGCGGTACCTACCTCTGAGCTTGCCATTATAGTCAATGGAAGGAAAACAAATACTTCTCAGGTACGACTTATTTGGAATGGTCAGTTTAGGATGAAATGAGGTGTGCACAACATCTGTTTGCCTCCACTGACTCAGAAAAGAGGATTAGGTGACTAGTCCAGATGGAGATATCTCCATTATTGTTCTCAGTGGAAATGAATCTAGTCAGGATTTCAGGAATGGCTGACACTGACCATTTTCAAGGAGAGGGAATTAGATGAGACAAACACCTAAAGCTGCGGTTTAATGCCCATATTCTTCTGGTAAAAATAAAGAGAGAAAGGATGAGTCCAGCTCAGTTACTTTAGCAACAAGGTGTAGAAGTTGGATGCCTCAAAGGAAATGGGATGGGATCAGCTTGAATTCCTACACGCAAGGCTTGATTCAGCTGTTTAAGCATTGCTGTTGGGTACCAACTGAGATGCCGTAGGATGTAAGCATGGCCATGCCAGGCATGATCTGAGACTAGAGGGGACATATTCACTTTCAGAGCAGCAACCAGAGACTTGGCAGGACATTCTGATTGGGCTCAAGTGGCATTTGCTACTTCTGTTTAGACAACTGGGTTGATTCCCTAAATTTGAGTAGCAATGATGATGGTGTCTACATGTGGGCTGAGTATTTATGGTCCTGCCATAGCCAGAGGAGACCCCATCATTACATTCCAGAGAGTCCTAAAAATTCCTTATCTCACCAAATGAAGGTCTTAGCCTTGCTGCTGCTATTCTCCTACTGACTCTGCTGAGTGTAATAAGAATTTATATGCTCAGCTCACATGGCAGTAGCTGCGTTATGGTGTCTGCATCCTGCTCCTGCATCTCACAGGGCAAATATGATTGCTGGGACAGTAACTCGTGATCTTTACAGCTTGGGGAGAGAGTTGGGAGCTGGCTAGGACTTAGGCAAATACAGTATAATTCAACATGTATTTTTATGTCACCCGAAGATGTTCTTTTGCTTACCGAGAAATTTCATGAGCTCATGACATTTGTAGTGACTTTGAGGGCTCCACAAAGAAGCCGCAGTTACTCTGCAGTGTGAGATCTGGGTAGAAGATCATTCCAGCTTATTTTGTCTGTAGGCATCTGTAGCCCATCCCAATTCATCTTGTCAAGGTTATGTTTTTTTCTAAATCATATCACATAGTAATGTTCCTTATGACCACAGCTCAAATAAATGCATGTAATTCAATTTTCTGCCAGTAATTATCTGCTCATCTGATTCTGATTGTGTATATCAGGGTAATTGCACTAATGTCATCAAAGTTACACAAACCTAATCAGAGTGTCTCTTGATCTGAGATAATTCACAGAAGATGTATTTCTTGACCTCTTTTACTCAGTTCACCCTTACACCAAATGGAGATGATGGATCAACTCTACTGGGTTGAATGCAAGCAAACTGACCTAAAAAGTCCTTTCCTTCCTAACTCATGATCTTGTTGAAGGTTTTAGTCAGGGACAATTTATGTCTTCAGAGAGAAACATGACTGCAGGGCCTAAGCAACACTTTGTCCAGAAAGAGGAGCCGGAGACAAGAGGCAGGGATGGCAGAAGCAAAGAGGATAAACTACTCTGGAGGTATTTGACACTGGGGAATGATGCAGGTGTTTCCAGGAAGACCTGCATGGTTTCCCCTAAGGTCTCAAGTCTGTTGCCTGCATATAGGTATGTTGTGTCAGTTGAGAGGCCTGAGGATACCTTGCCCAGGACTCCAGCTAACGTTATGGAAGGGCAGAGGTAGACAGCTGCCAGCCCCATTTTGCTGTCTCATAACCGGAGGCTTGGACAACTACATCTGCACAACTGAATCAAACCTTTAGTATCTGGAAAATATAATGCTTCTTGGAATCATAATTCACAGCTACTGGGAAAATATTCTTAACAGACATAGCACGTAGTTGCATTCAGTCCAGTAGGGTTTGCAGAAGATTTCACCCAAGATATCAGCTCTTTGAGGCACATATTTTATTTTGCTAATTTTCATGGAACATACCTATATACCTCAGGTCCTCCTAATATGCCAGTAACTGCCATGGTTTCAGACCAATGACTCCTCTTTCATCAAGGGACCTAAAGGTAGGAAAATAGATACTTCATCAAGGTATCAAACTATGCTTTGAAACTGCAAACAAACAGAAAAAGACTTCACAATGTGGGCTACTACAGACACTGGTGTGCTGCTTTCATTGGTTTTGATGAGTTTTAGCTTCATGGCGTGTACAGGGAACAAACTTGGAAACCCATATTACATAAAACATAGCTAATAACCTGCAAAGCCAGGTATTTTATTAGCTACTTATATCTCTGCAGCTGGGGAATTGATCTAATTACAGACTCTTAACTAATGACAAATAAATAGGCTCATGGTTGCCTGCTTTCAACCATCCATCTTCTTAAGCTTATCTGAGTTGCACTTCAAAAGCCTTTGGTGATTCTGTCAGTACAGATGCAGGCATCAGTTGCAAAAGGGCCAGAGTATGCAGAAGAGACAGACAGTAAGATAACTCACCACTTTCTTATGTTACTTTTCCTCTTCCAGACCTAAACCTCCAAGGCAACAACCTGCATTTGCAGTAGCAGATGGTGACTTGATTGTCTGTAAATAAGTCCATTGTTTTTCAGTGGCCACAGATGACATAGATTTGAATTTATCTGATCAGATATACAAGCTGTGTGAGTTAGATGAATTCCACCTATACTGCTTACCATTTGAGCTGCTAACCCTCAGCTCCCATTTAGGTCAATAGGACAATAGAGACAAAGAAACATTTTTAGAATAGAACTCATGTGACCAATTTTAGACAATTATTTTACAATGAGACGAATCATATTCTAAAAACTTTTATTTCCTCCACTGACTATAAAAGTAGTCTAGACAACTAGTTTGGTTGTAGATACTGGAAGCATCTTCATTGAGACAGATGTGTCCACTCCAGGCTGATTGCATATTCAACCTAACCTGCAAACCTTTCCAGATCAACAGACATTTAACTCATTTAAAAAGTGTTACAAAGATGTAAATAAATACTGGAAGGTTTACAAAGGTAGGGTTTTGAGAGTACACACTCTGATCAAATACTTGGGTTTTTTACTTTAAGAAGGGCCAATATTTCAGCATCAAGAATTGGTATCTATCTGCAAGATGAGATGTAGTTTAGCACAGCTTATTGAGCTAGCACAGTGATAGCAGTGTAAAAATGTATATATACCTAAAGGTAAGTATATATCTACATGTATATTTATAAATGATGCAATCTTGCTTTTTCTATGGTGCAGTCACAGCATTTAATTCAAAGATTAGTACCAAAGGAAAACCTTTTCCCAGTGAGTTAAACTAACACTGTGTAATTTAATTAACCAGTTGATATAAATATAGAGCAGTGTAGTCTCGGACTGTAGAATTTTTGATACCAGCAGAAATACACTGTGGATTTTTCAGTGTCGTATTTGCTGACATTTTTCTTAATAAGCTTATTGAGAGAAGCTCATTGAAACACATGATCTCCAGAGACTTCCCCATTTAGTTTTACTGCGGATTTGGATTTTTCCATTTAAGGCCATTTGAAATCCCAAATGGTCTCCATCAAAGCGACTTTTACTTAGAAGTAAGTTGCTGCAGCTTCCTGAGCTCCCTTAGAAATCAACTTATCCAAATCATGGCATTAAGTGGGGCAACGGTATTTAATTTCAGACAGTTGGGAAATTGCCTGTTACACATCTTTGGTGGTACAAAGTTTGCCAGTAATTTCTAATTTTAAAGGTCTTTTGGAGGATTCACAAAGCCCTTGAGACTACTGTGAAGGAACACGATATTGTTTTCTGCTGCTAACTGAATAAAGTGCCTGAGAGATTAAGCATAGAGGGAAATCTTGCATTAGAATAGGTTGACAAGATAGATGATACATTACGAATTCATCCAGCTCATCAACAAAGACCCGAGTAGGTCTCAAATAGCAGAAACCTCTATTGCAAACCATACTTCCATGCCTCTAATTCTGAATCTGATATACCAATCTCACATCATTCTCTTTTTCCCAACAAAATAGTATAATAGCTTCATTGGACAGAAGAACCGAGAAACTGTATTTCCAAGAAGCATATAGTTAGGTGCTAAGGTGCAAAAGTCATATGCCAAACTCCTGAGTTCAAGTCACAGGTAGGTTAGAAGCATTTCTGTTTGATTTTAGAGCAAGCCGGGTTTTAAAATTAAGATCTTCATTCTCTGTTGCTTTTATTTTTTTCTGTAGGAAAATACTGAGCATGACTGTGCACTGGCAAATCAATTCCATTTCACTCGAGAAGTTTTCTGTTCCATCAACACCATCATAGGAAAGGATCTGTCTTGAATGTATATTAATTTGTCAAGTGTTCCAAGACACTCTTTATCTGATACAACTAAGGATTGATCACATCCCTTTGTGAAGAGTCGTGGGACATGGGCATTGGTAGGCAACACCACAAACACAATGCAGGTTGATTCTGGAGATCAAGAAGACCGACCAAGTGGTGCAGCAAGATACAACTGGAAGAGTTGTTCACTCTGCAAATCCCGCACCACTGCTTACCAATCTCGGTCAAGCCAGAAAACACTTCTTCAGCTATTCCTACAGTTCATGTAGTTCTTTTGACAAGAAAAGAGGTTTTCTAACTGTATAGGAAAGCAGAAATCAGAAGCTGAATGCCATACTTAGTCATCCTCCTACCTAAAAACCTCCTGCCTGCTTCAGTTATATGGGGGAGTCTAAGGGACGGTAAATCTACCTACTCACTCCTCACACGAGTAACAAATAAAAGAAGTCATTCCTAGTCTTAAAAAAGGACCTATAACCAAACAGGTATCAGTAGATCTGTCCCATTGTCTTCTCTCTCCCAGCATTTCCATCCCTCCCCCTGAAAATACTACCCATCTCACTAAGAGGCATGACAAATGACTGCAAAAGAGAAAGGCAAATGCATCCCCGCTGCAAATTAACCACCCTGTAGATCACGCTAACTGAAGTCTTCATGTCTTATGAAGATAACACGGCACATCACTCAGGACCAGGAGACTGTTTTGCTGCAGGATGCCGTGGGCTCAACTGAGTGTATTGATGATTCATGCTTACTTTGCCAGCACATAATGTATCGTAATCATACGGAACCAGCGTACAGCGGTACTTGAGACACATTTGTCCAGCTAATAGTTTGACTTCATCTGAAATGTTTCATTGGGTCACTGACCTATTAATTGCAGGCAGAGCGCAGGGGATAATATATAGTCGATACACTCCTGAGTCAGAGTCCCTTCTTCACAGTTACCAGGCAACCTCCTTCAGCTCTGCACAGCGCTGCTAATACTTTTCCTCTCTTCTCACTGCAAACTTAGCGATGGAGAGCATGTGTTCACAAGAGCATCGGAGGGTAAGAGACAAGGCAGAGCGTATTTAAGTTAGATGGCTTTTTACAAGCATTAAGCAATGCACTCCTGTAATAAACAACTATGCCAGAGCTAATACTCAATAAACAGTGTGCTTTATAAGCAATTAGGGACTCACATTGTGGAACAGCCATTTCAGTGGAACGTACGCTACTACCCTAACAAAGCTTAGCAAGATAAGTGGCTTGTTAAAAGCATCATAATTCTCCTTTAAAAATCAATTAACAGTTTGGTGCATTTTTTTGGTCTATGGACTGCTGGGTGTCTTATTCAAATGAGGATGAATCCAGGGAACTGCTTCTCATGTTCTATTCTTTGGCTGCTGTTTAACCCCGAAAAGTGCAACCGGAAGCAAACCTGCAAAATAAATAAATAAAATTATAAAAGCATAGTCAAGGTCAGTTGTTTTTCAGCCCACGAAGCAGCTGAAGGTGCTCAGATGAGTCAGATAAACACATTTTTTCTGGGCAAAGGAGAAGCCAGAGCACATTATAAAACCATTTCCTTTGTGTTTCTTGCTAATTTTTTGAAATTAAATTCATTAATAATCTCTTCCCCAAGTCATGCTGGGTTAGGTAGCAGAGGTTTAGTTTAGAGAGGTTTGATTGTGATTTCTACACAAACAGGCAGTATATAGTCCTTTTCCTGAAAATACAGAATATGTCTTTCTTCCCTTCTAGAGAAACCTGCTTTATGGGATCCCTGGGAAAGAACAGTCAGTCAGGGCACGAAGCACAGAAAAGAGGGTGAGAAAGTCATGGGAGAGGAACATCCTGGCCATGCTTCCCCTCCATCACTAGCAGGCAGGACACTGAAGGACCAGATGTTCTCCTCTTTTCACCTCACAAAGCCAGAGAGGTTTTCAGCCACTCCTGCCTACAAAGGTAAAAAGCCAGAACCCTTTTCTAAGTGAGACTGAATACTTTCATCCTCTCTAAATATTCATAGGATTATTTTTCTTAGCCCAATCTGATGCAGTCCTTATTTCTCCCTGAGCAGCAATGTGCTCTCCCTGCCATCGATTTCCTATTAGTCCTTTATAAATGCCTTTTCTTCCCTCCCTGATTAATTATTAAACTATTAAATCAAATGCTGTGCCCAAGAGTTTGTAAATCAAAACACAGCCTCCACCTGCCTCTCCTCAAAAGCTAAGCTGTATGAGCTACAGGCTTTGTTACAGGAAAGTCAGCTGCTGTTATCCTGGACCTTCCCCTTCACACCAGCAAGCCCACTCAGCAAACAACTACAAGAAAAGGGAGCAGATTTTGGAAGGTGGTAAAGACACATTACTGGACTTCAGTGCAGGATTTCTGTTCATAATTACAACATATACTAAGCATGCACTGGGATTGCCTTGGATAACAAATACAGTTCCTGTGTACTTTTCAAATGCAAGTAATTGTGAAAGTTTGTACAGATTTTATAATCTTGCTGGACTGTGCTGATCTCACGGATGAATGTACAGTAAGACTGCAGAGCCTCAGAGGTGACATAAAAGCATATTGTGCTGTTGTAGATGGGACACAAAAATGGAAAGCGAAGGATTTCAGAATCAGCCTTCGGTAGGAATCGTGGTGTAACATGGGCTGTTCGGAGAAGTTACCAGGTGTCATGCTTGGATTAAACTAGTGAGAAAAGTGCTTTTCTCTCATCTGCCATGGAAAGCTTTATGCTTCTGGGAAATAGATGAAAAAAAATGAATACTTTGGCTGCCTAATAGTCAAACAGTGTAATTCCCCCCATTGCCAGGGCTGCAGAGCCAGCTGGCTTTTCCCTCCCTTCCTCTCCATCCCCCAGTCTGCCCCAGAGCAAGAGGAATGTGGCTGGTTGCAGCGTTTTTGCTTTACAAAGCCACTTCTCCCTAACTCCTCTTTTAATCTCTACACGGTAAACTCTGAGAGCAATTGAAAAGACTGAAAACTGGGAGGTGGTGCAATCCAAATGGGGTGCCACAGCTGCTCTGGCTGGAGGCGTGTGTGTCCTGAGAGCGTGAATATATGTTGAAGTATGTACTTTTTCAATCTAGAAAATTTCTTTTGTCCATCTAAAGAATTTTTTCTTCTAAATAAAGAGCACCTTCCACATAAAAACAGAATGAATGGCACTGCTGAAGACAAACCTGTTCACATACACCCAAGCCCATATATAAAACCAACCCAACAGCCAATATAAAAGTCAATAGAGAAATCTGACTCTTATGCTAAGGTATATATAACAACAAAAGGTTTAGCAGACACCACCTGAAAAAAAAAGCAAATTATTCTCTCTATCGCCTGATTGCTTTTTTTCTCCTTTGATTTTTAAAAATCATTTTTTATTTAAATCACCTCTGAATGAGCTTAATGGCAGATCAGAGAGGAACTCATAGCATTTCTTAGGTGAAGTGATTCTGAACAGTCCAGGAACCAAAACTGGACCAAATATGTCCAGACCATTACAATACTGAACTGAACAGAGCTGGATTCTTGCTATCTGCTGCCTGGCTCCCCTATGCTATGAATCTTTCATTGGTGCTTTTGTTTCGGCTGAGAGAGAGAGAGGGAGAGAGAGAAATGTCACAAAAGCAATATAAAATGGACAGATGTAATACTTCTTAGAGTATTCTCATAAAAAAATCAGCATGCATATTTTATCTGTTCTAGAGAGCCTAAACCAAGTTTCACGATCCCTACACTTTTATTTCAGGCAGGCCAGATCCTGTTCAAGAGCAATTAAAAGGCTGTTTGGGACCTTGTGAGTGAAAAAGGAAGATTTTCATTAGCTTCGGAGAACTTTGGAGCACACTAACGCCTTGTTGCCGAGGTAGCAAAGCAAGAGTAAGGCACATTAGAGTCTATAAGCATTTTTATACTGATTGCCTATGAAAAATTGCATTTAAGTAACAAAAGTAGAGGGGTTTTAAAATTTTGCTGGGTTTCTAGCTATGGCAAGAATTAAGCTGTCAGGTCTCACAACTTCTTTCCTTACCAGGTCCTAGTACCGTTTTAACCCTGGTTTGTAAAAGAAAAGTACATGACTCAAATCCTTGCCTTTTTTCCCTTCCACAGACCTGTTGTATTTAGGGGAGCTGAATTCAGCAAGGTTTGAGGGTGGAAATGCTGTCCCTGGCCTCCAAACCACTGCTATCCTCAGTCCATTGTCACTGGAGAGCCTTGCAAGGAGCACTTCAGCTGTCACTCAGGCATTGCTCAGGGAAATGTTTCACCAACATTGAAGAGATT